>WAAD01024720.1:693424-739417 GCA_013389945.1 Fregata magnificens
GTGGCTGAGAGGAAATGGCGGGAGCGGCGCGGGGGTCGGTGGTAGCGTGGGGCCTGGTCTGCCTTGCTCTGGAGGCGGGTCTGCTGCCCGCAGCGCTGCGTGCAGGGCCCGGCCAGCCCCCGCCATGGCGGCCTCGGCTTCTCATGGTGCCTGGGTGCAGCGCAGGTGCCGTACAGGCAGCCGGAGCACCTGGGCCTTTGGGGGTGCTGGAGGTTTCTGACTGCTCAGGGCTGCTGGTGGTTGCTGCTAGCCTGTCCGTACCTGTGGGGGCCCCCCTTCCCTGCAGAGGGTGCTAGCTGTGTGGTGGGCCTTGGGATGGGCCCATGTGGGTGACAAACAGCAGTGCCCTCACAACGTGGGTTGTCAGGTGGTGCGCAGCACTGCAGATGGCGTGGTCATGGGGAGGGAACTACAAAAATGCTTCAAAAGGGGCATTGTGAAGGAAAATGGGGTTGGCAATGGGAACGTGGTGCCTGCGGCAATGCTGGGGAGGCCTTCCTCAGGGGGAGGTCATGCAGGGCACCTCCTGTCTGACCAGACCAAAGTGGTGAGAGCTGTGCTCCTCTGAGCTCATCTCCTGTGATGGGCTGGATAACAGTATTGGATTGGTGGTAAGGTAATTAGCTGTGTATCAGGTCACAGGGATCAGTGCTTTAGTAAGCAGGGCTGCCAAGTAAGGTTTAATCTAGGAGGTGTTTATCATCTCTGAGAAAACAGAGGAGAGAGTTGGTCAGAAAAGCAGAAAACAAGGTGATGTGACCCGCTGTGTTAAAGGGAAGCTCTAAGCTGGGCTTTGTCAGTGCTGAGGGAAGTGTCAGCTGGAAGAATTGCACCTGGTTATTGGTGCTGCTGTTGCCCTCACGGTGCAACAGGCGCCTGTGCATTTGGAGGGAGGCACAGCACAAATGCAATGCTCTAATAAATAGGAAAAATGTCACCATCCTAGAACTACTGTGTACTGATCACCTGGCCCTACCTAGAAAGAATCTGGAAGAGAAAAAGAAGAAAAAGCTTTAAAAACCTGGCTATTCCCATTCCAGAATTGGAACTGGTGGAGGGCACATGCGGAGATGCAGGAACAGGCACGTCCTGCAGCAGCGTGCGTGAGGAGGTGTGATGGAGCAGAGCTATTGTCGCATGCAGCCTCAGCCTTCTCCCGTACCAGGAAACACCGGGGGAGCAGAGTGAGAAAGCATCAGCATCTGTACTCGGTTGGGGTGGGTTAGCCGCATGTTCGTTAGCTACATATTAAACAGCAAGGGGGAAATTACCGCCTTACCCGGGCCGGCCAGGTGAGAAGCACGATTCCCGACGGCTGTGCTCTGCGCTGGGGCTGCTGTGAGCCGCTGCCGCTGGAGGGCAACAGGAGACCACCGGATTTCTCACACCCCTGAACCTGCGGTAGACCTAAAGTGAACACAAAGGGCAAATGAAATCAATCTGCTCTTGAAGAAGAGGTCTGCTGGGAAGCCAAGCCCAGCAGAAAGATGAGGGAGCTGCAGCGTGCCGGAGAGATCAAGCTCTGATTAGCCTCTTAGGTGTTTTCTTCCCTGTGTTATTTCCCAAAAAAGCTTCTAAATCTTTCTCCGAGCTGTGTGTCATGTTATTCTGGTTTAAGTGGAACAGCACGGTGCCCTTTGTGATTTTTTTAAAGGGTGTAAAAGCTCAGTTTGATGCTTGAATGTCCTCATGCCTCCCAAGCAGACGCTGTTACAACCTCCCCTCTCACTGCTGCTGCAGGGAGTCAGATAATGCCCAAGAAATCCAGAAACAACACATTCTTGGCAGCAGTCGGCGTCTTCTCTTTTAAACACAGACTTGCACCATATAAATCCTGGCTCCCTCTGTCCTGTCAGTGGCCACTGAGGCATGATTTCCATTTCTGCAAACCGTGAACAACACGGTGGGAAAGCCCAGCTAGGAAGCAAGGTGGGAGAGCCACCCTTTACATTTCTCTGGTACCTTTTGAGGTTCTCAAGACCCTTTGGAAATGAGAGCCAAGCTCTAAGTGTGTTACAGAGGGAGAGAAATAAGTCCAAGGTGATGCTTCGAAGTGTGAGCAGAGCCTGGAGCTGGGCATGTATTTCCAATGTCATGAGCTCATTCTCATGCCTGTTTTGCTGGCACAGAACCGTGGCACTCGAATTAACAGGGAAGGAAGTAGTAATGCAGCACTTCTGGTATTAAAATGAATCAATAAATAGACCATGACCCACATGCAGTGCACTAGAAGGGCGCTGTAGTTTGGAGCCGTTTGTTTCTTGGCCAAGGTCTAGGAGCTGATCCTTTCCTCGTGCTGCGGCTGGTGAGCTGTGACATCATGGGTTATCCACAGTTAGGGGCAGGAGGGAGAGGGAGAACACAGGCAAGCAAGCAAGCGCTAATTCACAAACATGCAGGGAAACAAACAAAACCAGAGGCAAACCATCTTGTTCTTGTAAATGCTGAGCATCTCTTTTTTGTTTGTTCTGTTTTCCCATGACACGTTTTTGTCAGTGTCATGAGAAAAGCGCTGAAAATTCCTAACGGCAAAATAAAAATTAAAGAGGCCAGCATGTCATGCCTGACACACGGGTCAGGATCCATCTCCAGCAGGGAGTCTCACCAAAGAGCTCCTTCGCAGAGGAAGATGCCGGTGTTATCTGGCAGAATCAGGATGCTGGCGAGGCAGAATGTGAGATACCCCAAGTCCTCCAAAGTGATGGCACTGACACCCGGATTTCCCATCCTGCCTGCCTTGGTGGTCATGCCTGGAGTTGCAAATCTTCCTCCGTTATAATTTGTTGAAGCTGTGACCCGCAGGGGTTGTCTGAGAGTGACAGCCAGACCAACCATGGAAGTGCTAGTGATCTGCTCGCCGCTTTTTCTCTCTTCAGGACAGCTTGTCTGCCTCCCAGGAGAATCACCACAACTCCATTAGAGTCCATTAGCAGCTTCCTTTCCTTTAACCTTGAAGTGAATTTAGCACTGGTGAAAGGTGTTGTCGTGGCAGTCCCAGAGGCTGGAGCCTGCTCGCAGCACAGCTCCGACGTGGAGAGGAGCCAGGCACACGCAGAGCAGCCCCACCGAACCTGCCTGCCCTGTCCGCAGGCAGCCCTGTCTCCATGCAGGAAGGAACCGCAGGGGCCTCTTCTTCCTTTTCCTGCAGACTTGGACAAAAGCAGAGGCAAGGACTTGAAAGAGAAGGAGCGATGGGTTTCCCCACATCAAAACCAAGAAGTTTTTAATAAAGTGGTGTCTGACGGGCATTTGCTTGCCCTGCAGAGGGGGTCTCAGGGGCGCTAGCGCTTTGCTGTGAGCTCTCTGTGCTATCCAGTTATTACTACCATGGCCTGGCCATCCCAGTCAGAGAGCCCTTTGCATCCCTGCGCCAAGGGCAAAGCCTGAAAAGAAAGTATTGCAGGACCATGTGGGACAGGAATGGATGGGACTCGTATTGAGGGCTTTGGCCAGGACAAAGAGATGCCTCTTTCACTGAGAAATGGCCCAGCCTGAAGCCCATGGGGGGACCATGGGCAGAGCGGGGCAGGTGCCTTTCCGGTCCAGGAGCCCCACGGCCTTGGCAGCAGTCAGGCAAGGGCACTGCAGGCCAGGACTGAGGCGTGGAAAAAGCATGCAGAGCATTTGGCCCTGCTATACCCTGCACTGCGGATGTCAACAGCCTTCCATAGATATCAAAATGCTTTCAGCGTGACAAGTGTCAGCAGCTGTGAGTCAGCCCTTTGCAATGCTTCCAATCAGACAAACCATGGTTTCATTGTCTCTGGGTCCCCTGGAATGTGAGCCACACAGAAGCCCACCCCGGCAGTCCAGCTGCTTCCCTGGGCTGCAGACAAAGGTGAAGCAAGCACCTTGTGAAGTCCCGATGCAGTGATGCATGCCCAGGCTACAAGGGATCCAAGGGGAAGATGCCACTTTCCAGGTAGCACTTGAGCATTTTGTGGCTGGCCAGCACGTGGCTCGGTGTGGAAAACAGATCCCAAGAGCACATCCCGACTCTTCTGCCAGGGGAGATCTGGGAACAGCTGCTGAGAGAGTGCTTGATCCTCAGCCCCTCAAAGGCTGCTGCAGATTTCAGTGGATTTTAGCCATTGTAAAATGGAAATGTGCATGTGCCTATCTGTGCACAGCTGCAGAGAGGTAGCTGCACGCCCTCAGCACAGCCCTGTCCCACTCACAGTCCCTGGCAGCCCTCCAGCTCCAAATGATTCTCACCTATCTCACCATCCTTGCCCACTTTATCCCAGTAAACCCACAATAATCAGCCTATTCTTCTCTAGTCCTTTGCTGCTGCACCCATCCGGAGGCCCTCAATACACTTTGGCTCTACCTTTCCCCTTCCTGTGCCGTTCCTTCTTTCATTCCTACTCACCCCTGCTATTAGCAATAAGAGCTGTAATTAACATCACTGGCTGTGCCCAGAATCCTCTCCCTACCCCCGTTGCAATAGGGTTTACAGGTTTTTCCGTTGAACAAATATGGGTGCAATTCACCTGAATTGCCATTCCCTACCAGTTGCTGGCTTGGGGCATTGCAGCATGAGCAAACAATGCTGATTATGGAGAGGAAAAGCAAGTGTGGAAAGCAATTGTTCTTGGTGACTTCACCTTGATAACAGAGACGCCAGCTCCAAGACAAAAGCTGTTTTACAGTTCCGTGCCCTGGGGTTGCAGGAGTGTCATTCCTGGAAAAGGGAAAATTGGTGGTATTAGTTTAAAATGCAGCTCTGAGGTGGGGAGGATAGTCTACTGGTCAGGCAGAGTGGGAAGAGCTGGATTTCATTTCCTTTTCTTCTTCCACCCACCACGAAACCTCAGGCAAATCTTACCCTAGAGAAGAAAACTTTTCTGTGATTATCGAGTTGAAAGCTGTCAACAGCTGTAGCTCAGCGGTTAATGTCTCTCCTCTTGCAGTGCTGTCAGTGTGTGCAGAAATGCTTCTGCTGAGAGGTCACTGGAGCACAAACAAGCGTGCATGTAGATAGGTGTGATGCCTTCGTCTCGGCTCTGCGCACCATCTGCAGGCTGTAAGCCCAGCTGCCATCTGGGTTTGGGGGCCATCACACTGGTTTTCTTTACAGCAGTTACAGGGTGAACAGCCCAACTAATCGTCTTTCCTGAAATCTTGTGTGTAACTACCCACAGCACATGAGCTGTTGACTCTGAGCCCAACCAAACTGACCGCAGGATTTCACCCTGCGTGAGTACAGGCGATCCCTCACGGCTGGCCATGGTCTGGTTTCTCCAGTGGCTTGTGCCAGCAGCTTCTCCACTGCCCGGCTCTGTGGCTCACTGGTGGGTTATCCACAGGTCTGGCAGAGGGCAGAGCGGTGTGCCCCACATGCCACGGCAGGTACCAGCTTCTGCTGGTACTTGAGAAGACCATGATCCAGGCCAGCGCCTAAATGCCAAGGAGCTTCTGCAAGCAGTCGGGGTGCACGGGTGAGAGGAGCTCTGTGGGGTCCCTCCCAAAGTGACTCGCTTTCAAATGGAAAAGTTTCCTTTAGATGGCTGAGGATTTTGCACTGAAGGGGAAACAAACTCCTTAGGATCTTGTTCTGCAGAGGAGAAGCCTCTCTATCTTTGGGCACACATAAACACAAATGTCTCCAGGACTTCTCCTCCAAGAGAGCCCCTGCTTGCTGAGATGCTCTGCAGGCTTCACCCAGCACTGCAGCTCCCGCTGGGCTAGCCAGCAGCCAGCTGAGAGTTTGAACCAGCTTATGCTTTTAATGATGAAACTGCTTCTGGCTTACTGGGGCAGGGCAAGTCCTGCTGCCAGGCAGCTCAGCCTGGGAGTGACCAGGACAGTCTCCTCTGAAAATCCCTGGGATT
Organism: Fregata magnificens; assembly: GCA_013389945.1. NCBI lineage: Eukaryota > Metazoa > Chordata > Aves > Suliformes > Fregatidae > Fregata > Fregata magnificens. The sequence continues at coordinate 699,259 of WAAD01024720.1, forward strand.
TAGTGTTGATAGTTACTGGAATGGCTCCAAGTGTGGTTTTTTTCAGGCAGCATCTCCACAGCCCTGTTTCGCTGATCACGTATAGAAGGACTGTGGAAGTGCCTACTGAACCATTGCTAACGTGCTCCTTGGAGGTGTCCCTCCGTATTCTGGCTCTGGCTGGCTGGGAGCAAAGCCTGAGGCAGCGCATGGGGACTAGTGGATAGAAAAACAGACTCCCAGAGACTCAGCTGTAGCAGCAAGAGAGGAGGGAGCATCACTGCTCCTCTGGAAACACGATGTTACGGTTCCACACCTGGGCTGGAAGGTCTTCTGTTAGCCCATGGTCACGTGCCTTTGCACCATGCTGTCCTTGTTGAGTTAATGATGTGAGGTGTCTGGCACAGGCACTGGGAAGATCCTCTGGTACCTGAAAACCCCAGCTTGCAGAACCCCCTCAAACAACCCAGCTGAGGGTCCCCTAGCACTCTGCTGACAGACATGGCCTCCAGGGCCAACGCAAGTCTGTGATGACTAACTGCAAGGTGATGGTGTTGCTTGGCAAAGGCTAAAATATGTCTCTGGTGGAGAGCCAGGTGGCTCCATGATTCATTCACTGTCTCACATCAATGTGGGATTGTTCACGGTTGTATCCGGGGCGGATCCTAGAAGCATCTAAGGAAAGTTTTGGACCCTGACGTCTCAGCTTCTGACGGATGGGTGCTACCACGTGGCACAACCTGTGCTGCCTGCTGCTGCCCTCCTGCAGCATCACACACCACAGCAATATGGAGGCATTTACTCCCCATGCGAGATTTCCTCACTGGAAACAGTTAGTTAAAAGCTGCCTCAGGAAAAGGGCTTGCTGTTAAGAAAAGAAGAATCCAGTCTCTACCTCTTTGCAATTTTGAGAGCAAAATGCAGCCCACGGATGCATGCTGCGGAGAGCTGTCCTGTGCTCTTTTGCTGACTTTAATGTCCCCAACCTCTGAGGAAACACCCCAGAGAAATCAAAGATGTGCATCCTGGGTGGCAGTGGCTCGGGAGACTCCGTTATGAGCTGAGCAACATCTGTACAACATCCTCAATGCCCTTTGGGGCAGGGAGCCTCTAGATGCCAGTCTTCTTTTGGGCTTGTCCATAGCTTGTTTGCACATGGTAAACTACCAGTGTCACACAGCACTGGCCAAAAAAGGCTTTTTCTCAGTGGTCCACCTCCAAAGCAAGGTAATTCCTTGAGGGAGGCTGTAGGAGCCACTCGGTGCTGCCACCTCAGCTTTGCCCGTGCAGGGCAGCAGCAGGACCTCATCCTATTTCATTGACGTCAGTGGTTTTCCCCTCGCTGGCTGCTGAAGTCCTCACACCACCCAGCATGTACAGACAGATACGGGGAGCTCTGCTGCAACCCAACCCGCGCCTCTGGCATGCTCCGGGCTGTAGCAGTTGCTTTTCCATTCCATCTTGCACAGACACATCTGTCGGCTCGGGGCACCCGGGCCAGCCCCCACCATGGAGCATGCAGCCGTGTTTGCGGGACAGAGGGAGCTGGTCCTTTCCCTTGCCCAGCTCATGGCTGTCTCTGACTCTCACAGATGCTCCTGGACATGGTGTGGCTTCTGCGGAGGCTTGCACTTTCAGTCTATGAAAACCTAACTGGAAGGTCTAGAAAACAAAAGGTCCTTTTTCAGTAAGAGGAGGCTGATTAACATCCCCTCGGGGGAACCAGAGGGCCTCGTCACTGTTCTGAGTAAATGTGGTTTGTTGTTCCTGGAAAAAGGGTGACTCACCTGGCGGAAGCTTTGGAAGCGGTGAGGCCTCTGCAGCATGCACGTGGCTGTTAAAACGAGCCCTCTAGTAATGGAGTTTAGCAGAGGTGTGAAGGGCTGCCTCCTGCCCCAGCATGTACCCAGCATCAGTCTGTCCTCGGGTCACCGCCGCTGGGCAGCTCACACTGTCACGAATGTTGTTGAATGCTTTGGGCTCAGTGTTGCTGAACAGTGCTAGATGCTGTGCCCATGTGCTCCCACGCCAAAAGAAGGGGCTGGCTCAGCTCGGGGTGTCTCTGGGGGGTGTTTGGAGGTGGCAGCATGATCCAGTTCCAGGCCTCAGTGGGTACTCGTGGTCCTCTCCCCTACTCTGCGCCACTTGGCAGCCTGGTCGAGGTCTAGTTAAGTACAAAGCAGGTCAGGCATCCCTCAAAGGTTTCCCTGGGAGCTGCGTGGACTTGCTCTGTCTGTAACAGTTGTGCCATCAAGCCTAAGAAGGTCGTAGCCCTCTGTGGCTTTTTCAGATAGGTATTTCAGTGCTTATCGTGTTTTCTTCATTTTTGAAGGCCCCAGAGGAGGGAGGAAGGCTGGAGGGGTGAGGAGGAGGAGGGAGGAAGATAGCAGCGGTCTGCTTCCTGCCCAGATTCATTGCTCAGTCAACCTCGCATGTCACTTCTGATGTGTTGGGCACGGTGCCACTTCACTTCTCATGTGTCAGACTTCTTCAAGGTTTTCTGGAGCCAGTGGTGAGAGGGAGGTGCTCTCAGCACGTAACGCAGGACACAGGGCAGAGCATTCTCGAAGAACAATTGGGCAGAGCAGCTGCTTGGGCCAGCTCACAAATTTTATGTGTTCTTTTTTAGCTGTCAAATTAATACTTTGTCTTTTATGAGCACATCCTGGGTAGGGCCATGCTCAGAGAAATCTGCTCTGCAGAGACAGGTCCATTTTAGCTAAGAAGAGACAGAGGAGGTACCAGCAGAGGCGGTCGCAGAGGATTCTGCCACTGATGCTGCCGAGGGATGTTCCCAGGGTGAAGAAGGACCTCGAGGACAGTCCCTTGTTCCAGCCCTTCTGCATGACCTGAACATTTCAGCCCAAAGCTTCCCCCACATCGCCCCCCTGCCCCGGCCTGCAGCCCCCAGAGGCACTCCGTGGCTTACCTCCAGTTACGCAAGAAACAAATTTTCAGTTCCGAGCAGAGGTTACAAATAGACAGATTTTTTAACCTTTTCTCCTCATTTGCACAGGTGCATTCCAGGGAAGCACTCCCAAGTCTTATTCATAACCAATATTTGTTCCTCGGAAAACACTCTTTTATGTTGGCTCAGCTTATTGATATCTGTGTGTTTATTTTGCTCAAGTTCCAGAAACAAGTAAGCATGCATTTACAAAACCCACATGATCCTGACTATATGGCTATCTGCCTCTCTTGTTCTTGAAATAAATTTTCATTCTTTGTTTTTGCAGCCTGCTTCTGTTGGGAAGGTCGATCGGTTCTGCAAACAGCCCTTGCAACATCTTGCTGTTACTGGCACGGCTCTGTTTTGCCAGTGATCGTGCCCTGAGCCAGCAGCCATCCGAAGATGGGCTGCGGAGGGCCTGGGAGGAAGGGTTTCCTCCAGCCAGTCCTATGGCCACTTCCGTTTCCTCAGCCATCTCCAGCTACCAGCTGTGACCAGAGTGCAATCCCTCAGCCAGTCTCCCACTCCTGATTTCCCTCTGCCCTCCTGGGGACAAAAAAGTGGTATTTAACTGGCTGCTAACCACCCATCCCATTCCACCTTGGAGGAGTTGCGTTACCGTGGTCTTACCCACCTGCACGACTATGTAACTATTTACAGAGTCTAGGGATATGTTGTTTGCTAATAATGTTTGGGGCCTTCAGGGTGGGAAAATCCAGGATGACGCAGAGGCTTGTTTGTGGGTGGGATTTTTCACTTCAGTGTAAGTACACCCGCACAGTTGACTGGCGTGTGGTTCTCATAGGCATTGCTGCTTAAATACAAAACATCCTCAGTAAATTCAGCTTAACCCAAGTTCTAACTGGGATAACAGAGCCCTAATGCAAGCAGATTTTTACACCTGTGCAACACAAGGGGTGGTTAGTGATTCATCGGGGCAGGGCAAAATACCCTGCTGTCTACCTCATTAATTTTTTCCCGTTACTCTTCCATGCATACGGAGAGCGCAGAGAAGATGTAATGGCTTGGCGAAAGAGCCACTGAACATCTTGGCTTCACTGCAAAACCAGCAAAGTCAAAGCCAAAGGAAAATGGTGTTTTTTTCTGAGGGGTCTTGCAATATCTCCGCGCTCGTGTTTGCTTCAGCATTCAGGGAGGAGTTTGACAGTACTGCAACAAACAAGCCTTTTTCTATAGCAACTGGCCCCTCCAGGACATCTCCAAGTGCCTTACACAATGCAAATGGAAAAGCACTGAGACATGAATGTCTGCGCTGCAGATTGAAAGCAACATTAAAAAAGCAACACAGGATTTCAATTTGGCTTTATAAGTGCCAATAGCAGTAACAATCCAATACCCACTGAAAAAGAATTGCATCACTCTGGGACAGAGAGGCCTCTTCAAGCCTGGGGCAAACGGGACAGGATGTTAAAACATAGCAAACAGCTTTGCATTTATTTATGTATTGCTGAGCAAGTTAATGTTAGTGAAAGGTGTCAGTGTGATGGAAGCGCCTTCTTTTGTGGATGCCAGGCCAGCACTGCTGTCATGTTTGATCTGATCACCACCTTCTTTCAAATGAGGCATGAACCAGCTGCGTGCTGGAGCTAGGGCAGTGGGACGGGGTGGTCCAGCACAGGGTCGCTCCTGGATGTGCACACCTGCGTGCCATTTTTCCAAAGGAGATGCTCAGCCCTGAACAACGCGTTTTAGCCTGCTGACAAAGGGTTGAGCTTACCAGGGCTGCAAATCCCATAGAAGAACATCATCAAAGCCGGGTGTGCTCTGAGTGCAAGCTGCAAACAAGGGGACCAGAACGTAAAGGCACGTTCTTCTACTGCCAAAACCCTTCCTTTCCCCCCACAGCCCTGGTGCTTTCCCTTCCTACGCTGTCTGTAGCTGCTGCAAACGGCACAGTCCTCTACAACCGCCCAAGCATCCTGCAAGAGATAAGATGCTCAGCTCGAGGGACCTAATGCAGATCTTGGTTCCCCAGCATTACTCCCTGTCTGCTCCCTCCAGCTGGAGTCTCGCATTGGTGATGTGTGTGCAGTAAAATAGCAACAGTGAATGTCCTCCAGGTTATAAATGCTGTCTGTCAAGTACCTCATCCATGGTGAATTTTACCAGCCAGGAGAATGGAAAGCTGCCAGGAGATCACTCCCCACTGCAATCTCACAGCCGTTACAGAAGGAAAGGGGCTGGCCGGCAGTGTGAAACACTGTTTACCCAGGGATGTGAGGAAAGGAAAAAACAACCGCTGATAATAAATAAAACGTTGGAAAGACTGTAAAGTGAGATCAAGGAATTTAAAGGAAGGGAGTTTATATGGTGTATTTCCTGATAAAATCGGACATTTCAAAGCGTCCCTTAGCAGTGTGGTGATGTTGCGGTAAGCCGAAAGCATTTATGGGCAGAATAGGCAGTTGCCTTGAAAAAGGGTATTTCAGATATATGATTTTAAAGGTTGCTGTGTGGCTCTGTGTCCACCGAAACTGGAAGAACCCTTGAGCCAAAATGTACAGCAATCCAAAAAGATGTTTGGGGATTTTTTATTATCATCCATTCCCATTGCAGGAATGCTTAATGCAGCAGTCAGGCCTGGCTGCACTGGGCTGGACACTGTGCAAACATGAGTTGGAGACTCAGTTGCCTTTAAATACATTTTTTAATCTGCTCCCTGTAATACACCAGTCAGATAATTGTGCTGAGGGTGCAGGCAGACTTGGGTCTTTTTTTAGATCAGGCCAGAGCAGCCTCAGAAGTTTACAGCTGCCCTTTAGCCAGACATGACAGGATATAATTTCTTTCCCTTTGCACTGAATTGCACCAATCATCTCACTCGTTAATGCAGCACCTTTGCCACCGAGGCAGTGACAAAAGGCCAGGCTGTAACCTCTTAAACTGCTCCTCCCAACAACAGGTCTATCGGTGCCCTCTGCACCAGGGAGCAACAGATACCTCTGGAGAGGAGCAGAGAGAAAGCATGATTTCAACGCTCCAGCTGGAGAGGAGAGAGTCGTGTGCTTTTTGTTCCCCCTTCATTTATTTTCACAGCCTCCGGCCGACGTTTGGAGAGTGAGGCTGAAGCACAGTCCCCATCTGTTCTCCCTCGACGAGCTGCGAGGGGGCCCATGCCTTGGCTGAGTGCTGGTTTTGGGCTCCTGCTGACCTGTGTGGGATTGCAGGGGCAGAGCACAGTCCTGGCCCTTGGCAGCTGTAGCATCAAATCCTCAGCTGCTCCAAGCAGAGTTACCTTGCTTGCACCAGCTGAAAGTCGTCCTCCTGAGCAGCTTGGCTGAGTAGCTCCCTGCCTTCAGCCATCCTGTGCCAGCGTGCTTTGGAGGCTGCCTGGTCTCTTGCCAGCTCAGCGCTGCTCTGGGTTGTATCCTGACATCTGGGTCTTCCCTCTTGCATCACACCTGGCCTGAGCAGGGCTGCACCCTGTGCACGGAGGGGCGGCGAGCAAAGCTCAGCCCAGGTGGGAGGGACTGGGCTCCCGTTAAATCCAAGGCTCCCAGAGGACTGAGTCCTTGCACAGACTCACCCTTGTGCTGATTTTATGAGCTCAAGGTGCTATTGGAGGTGTTGCAGCAAGAGCGGTGCGCAGGAGAGGGGACAAGCAGCTGCAGCTCAGGTACCCGCTGAGTGCTGATTTCAAGGGCCATCTCTGCCTTTTCCATGTCTCTTTCAAGCCCTTTTTCCCCTTCAATCCTCCATGCTCATGTTATTTGCAGTTTGTATCAGTTCCTCTCTTCCATCACTTCTTTTTCTTCTGCTGCTGCTTTGCATTTAGCTGGTGATTATTCTTGTGCCTTGGGAGAAATCTGCTGCAGAGGTCTCAAATAAGCCAAGACATGGTTGTTCCTGCCTGAACAATACTGCTGGCTGGCAGAGAGACCAAGTGGTGTTTATCCTGGGTGGGGAAGACTGCTGGATGTTCTGTGAGAAATGGCATGGGATTATGCTTGTTGCTCAGGCTAAGGTTTTGGACTTTTCTCAGTAGTCTATGGGCTTTATTTTATTAGCAATTACCTTTCTTAGTCACCCAGAGTTTTAAGCCTATTTAAGATTTCCAGTGATGTTTGTTGACTGTGCATCTGTACAAGTGGTGTCAGATGCTTCATTTGCTCTGCCTGAAGTGAATTCAGTCTCAATGAGGCTGTGATCCTGTGTCTCTGTGTGTGCACCCTGCTTTTCAGTGGGAGGCTGCGGCGTGGTGAAGTGTTGAGAGTTGGAAGCAATAAAAATGCCATGTGGTAGCAAGAAGTGTGACTAGCTGGAGGCAGTGGTTTGTGTAGGGCTCGAGAGGAAAATCAGCTAGCGGTGCATTAGTCAAGGTTATTTGGTACCACTGTACTTTCTTAAGCCATTGACAGTCAGCAAGGTCAAAGCACTGTGACTCAGGTCAGTATCAAGAAATGCTGTGAAACCAAAACCGAGGTCCTGAGGATCCGTCCTTGCGTAAGAGGAGAGCAGAACATCAGGATGATTGTGTGGAAGCTGTGCAACCAGGGGTCCTGACAGGAGTACTGCAGATAAAATGCCTGTGTAGGCAGATGTACTGGCAGGAAGATGGAGGTCTGAGGAGGGGAGGAAGAGTATCTAGTTCCACCTTGTGCTGTTTGTCCCTTGGACCCAAGAGAAGAGCACGGAGCGCGGTCTGCTGCTTCACAAGTTTTCAAGCCCTGGGATGCAGTGCTGTAGACTCAAGGGAACAGGCACAGGGGAGTGCAGGCGTACAGTATCCTTCTGAAATGCTTAAAGGTCTGCAGAGCCCTCTGTGCAGCAGCTCCCATCCTGTCCCTCCCCTTGGCACCTCTGAAATGCAGAGAAACTGCCCCTCTTACGCTGCAGCTTCTATTGTAATAATACTGCCTAATGCAGTCCCACAAGGGGACAGAGGTGAAATGTGACTGTGGTCTCGGAAGGGAAAAATCCAGGCTGGTGCTCTGAGGAGCTTGTTAGTGTGTCTAGAAAGTCTCACACTCCTGTAATTCATTTCAAACATTCCTAGGATTAGCTAATTTAGTCCACTTTTGGACAGACACCCTCTTCTAAACAGGCTCTTCTTGCTGCCCCCTCCCTGAGTTTCCCATGTCCACTGCTCACCCTGCAAAGAGCTGGAGGGAAAAGCCTCCTGGTTGCGCTGGTACCTCTCCTGGGAGTGGGGGACCAGGCTCTGCTGCTCATCTCATACCCAGAGAAGCTCTTGCCAAAGGGGAAAGAGCCATCCTGGGAGAGGAAAAGGGAGCATGGCAGTGGGAGGGGGAGTTATTTGAGTAGCAATTTCGACATTACTAATAACCCTCCTCATCCAAAACCCTGGAGCCCCTTTCAGAAGTCTGAAATGTTGCTAAACAAGCAATGCATTGGGGCTGTTCACAGGGAGGTTGCTGGGAGAGGATGGCTTCTGCTGCCGGGCGCTGATGGGTTGCATTGGAGTGCTTCTCACTGCCCCAGCAGAAAGTCCTCCTTTGGCAATGGTCACACAGATGCTGCCCTGTCGCAGGGCTCCAGGGGCTTATCAAATACCAAGAGTTAGCAATGCTGTCTGGGATTTCATAAAGGCTTCTTTTTGCTGCTGAACTTTCTAATTATTCTTCTTTGAGCAAGGAGGGAGGTGGCTTTGTCTGACAGTCACCCCTTCTCCCCCTGGATGCTGGGAGGGCTGCCCCTCCTCAGGCACCAGCTGCCTCATGCTCCAGGTGCCGGACCCCCCTGTAGCTGGAGGTATACTAATATTTGCTATGTGACACCACTGCTCTCCCTGCTCTGCAGGCAAAACACAGTATAACCATGGCAACTTTTTTCCTCAACCTCATCAGCACGCCCTGCTAATCTAGGCAAGTCACCCCGTAGCCCTCTCAATGATTAAGCTGGGTGTAATGAGCTCTGTAAATCCTGGGTGTCCCAGCAGCTCCTTCTGCTCTTCCTGGTGAGGGGATGTGTAACAGACTTGTCATCGGGAGGCTCCCAGGGCTCACGTTGCAAGGAAAAACAAGCCAGACTTGGCAGCTGGCTTTGCTGTTTTGGGGTCTCTGCGCAGACAGGGAACAAGCCTGCGTCCCGGCTCGTATGTCTTAGCTCCAAATAACTGCGCTGGGACATCCAGGGCTCTGCGTGCGCAGCTGCCAGGCGAAGCTGAGATGCAGCGTTTTTGGCATTGCTGTTACCTTGCCTGATCTGCTGGAGCCTGAGGGAGAGCTAGCACAGCCGCAGGCAGAGGTGGAGCTGGGGGCCCGCACCGAGCTCGCTGTGCTCCAGCAGACAAAGCCAGGACCGGGCCCTGCATGGAGGGACTTTGTTCCATGCAAGACCCATGGGGCTTGGTCCACGTGGCCGTTGCAGTCTGGCTGGGCTGGGCTGTGCCTGGAGGGTTTGGGAAGGGCGTGCAGGCAGTTATCTAACAGCCGGGGTGTGTCTGGCGCAGCCCTGGCCCAAGGGCTCCCTGCTTCTCCCGCCGCCCAGGAGGCACCCTGCAGCCCTCCAAACCCAGCACCCTACCTCCTGCCTCGGGTCTCCGCAGCCTCACGTGAGTGCTCCACCTCTGGTCCCAGTCCCGACACCCCGAGCCCAGCTCCTTTTCATGTCGGGGGGCTTTGCGTTTTCATGCCAGGGGGCTGCCTGCCGAGCTGGGCTGGAGGTGGAGGGGAGGACTGGGGTTACTGGACTGAACTGCAGCTCCCGCCTCACCGAGCCGGGTCTCTTGGTGCAACAGGTGGCTGCCTCACCAAGAGCCTCTATAAGTGTGTCCGTCTGCATCCAAAATCTGTGACTTGTCCCCCTCATCTTAGGGGGAATTCTGTTCCACAGTCTGTTTCCAGAAGCGGAAGCTCTGTAATTTCCAATCTAGATGTGTTTGTGGCCAGCTTATTTCCCTTTCTTCTTGCGCTAGCCTTGTCTTAGCTTAAACAACAGTGCTCCTTCCCCCAGTGTTTCTGCACAGCCAGTAAATCCTCCCAGCCTCGGTTAAGCTAGCCAGCCAAGCCCTGTAAGGCATGTCTGCAGCGCCTGGGTTACCTCTGCCAGGGCTGCGATGCTTCTGTTGCAGAGCTTGCTCTGCTGCTGCTGCTGGAGCAAAGGGCATCGCACCTCATGGCACGGCACACGTGTGCCGTCGGCTTTGCTGTGTGATACAGGCTCCCTGCTTGTGCTCGTGGTCCTTGCACTCCAGCCTGGCCCCTCTTCCCTGCCCGGGGGGCACAGCTGGACACTGCCGAGCCTTTGCCGGGGCTGTCCACGAGGGCACTGCTATTTCTGATTGCTCTTGGAAAGTCCTGATGTCTGTGGGCAGCGTTTGTCTTTCTCATGGCTGCACCGCGCTGGTGGCTAACAGCCACCTTGTGATTAGCCTCCTTCACTCGAGCCCTTCTCCTCCTTTGTTCCTCTGAGCAGAAGAGCCTGCAGCTGAGGCTTGAAATTCTTGTGAGGAGCCTGGGAGACCTCTTACTTTAACCCAGAGAAAGGAAAGGAGGAGAAATGAGGTTTGGAGGCTAATTCTGGCAGCATCAGGCACAAGAAAGATCAAAAACTCAGGGCAGGAGTACAAGAGAGGAGGGAAGCTGTTGCGTGCATGCTCCTGGAACCCCCTGACAGTCCTGGTTCATGCATGCTGCACGTTATTTCTGTACCTACTTAAATTAAAACCAGCCTTGTCTTGCGGACGCTGACTGGAGCCGGGCAGTTCTTCTCCCCAGGGGAGAATCGAATTTTCACTCCATCTAGCTTGTGTTTTTGACCTGGAATGACTCTTCTTTTTATATATAACAAATGCTCCCTCCAAGCCTTGTGCCGTGCTGCACTTCTCACGGCGGTGCCTGTGGTGTCATGGCACATACATGCTCCAAGGCCAGCAACCAGAAGTGGGCAGACCGCTTACCTGTGATCCGACTGACTGCACGGCAGAGCCACGCTGTGAGTGGATCAGAGGCGACGCAAGCTCTGCGGGCAGCACTCAGGCACGGTCAGCCCGGCTGGCCGGTGGGAAAGGAGAACTCGGCTCCCAGCCCACTTCTGCATCCTCTGCACACCAGGGTTTGGGTCCAGAAATGCTGAGGAAGAGCAACGCACAAGTGCTGGCCATGGCACAGCTGGCTGGGAAGGCACCGCAGGCTCGCAGGAGGGACCCCACCACATGCAGCCTGTGCATCTCGCCTGCCTGCCCCCCGAGCCTGGGGAGCAGCTACCCTGAGGTCCAGCTCTTCCCACCCGTTTTCTGATAGATCCCTTCCCAGTCAGCCCTCCATAAGGATAACCTGCTCCGGACTCTGTCTGTCTCACACCGGGCCTGGAACAGACCTGCCTTGCAGAGCACAGCCCCGAACGCCTGGAGGTGCAGCTGGGGCTGCGTGTCTTTCCTGTCTGTAGTATTAATCGGTTAGTTACAATTCAGAGATGCCATGTGCCTGTCTAATTTGCAACTGAAAGCACAACAGCTGCCGCCCAGAGGTGCTTTCCTTTCTGCAGCACAGGTCTTGGTGCAGGACACGTCCTTGCTCCTGACCCTTTCTTACAGACCAGCCTGCCAATCCTGTAAATAAAATCCATCAGAGGCTCAGGAGACACGGTGGGGTCTGGGCTGGGAAGAAGCTAAATGGGTTTGAAGTATTTATTCACTTCTGCAGTCCTTAAAAACCTCTCCTACCTCTTTTGAGAGCGTTAACTGGTGTGACTCATGATCCATAGCCACGCTGAGTGCCGTACGCTGTGAGCAGCAGCAGACAGCAGCAATGTTTTGCTTCTAATTCACTCATCTTCATGAGTCTGCTATTCTGGGTGTCTCTCCAGCAAAAGGAGAGGCTTTTTCAGGGTTATATAATTCATCGAGGGCAAACCTGCCTGTTTTGAGCCACCTCCATAACAGCTCTCAACACCCAGCATGGCAATTAGTCACCGCTTACCAGACATGACGTACCGCGCCAGCCCAGCACTCCTGCCCTCACCCACGGAGGGTTGTGGACTGGCTGCCTGAGAGCAACGTGTCTCTTTCTTAATCCTGTGACTCCATAGTTAATCAATCTGAGATAGGTGAGTAAATAAGTCAGTCATTCAAGACTGATGCAGGAAAGGACAAATATTTTAATAAGCATACCCCCTGTTCGTAGGTATTACACACCAGACACACACAGGGTATGGAGGAGGGAGCCCTGAGCTGTAGGATTAACTCCTGTCAGTGAGCCTTTGGTTCTGACTCTCTGGACATCCCATGGTCCCCACCGGTGCTGCCCAGAGAGGTCAGGCACGTTCCCATGCAGCCTGAGCAGTACAAGCATGGGAAATGTGCTTGGCTTTTGTGTCCCCAAGCACCAAGACGTTGAGTTTTGGCTGCCACAGAAGGTAGGGAGAGGACAGGCTTATTTTCCTCATCTTGAGACAAATAAGCAAGGTTCCCCCAGCACGTTTGGTGGCAGCGAGTTTTGCTGAATGGCAGCTCCCACTGTGCCAGCATGCAGACGAGCACGAGGGAGAGCAGCAGCTGGGGGGGATCCCACTTGTTCCTGATGCAGCTGGACAACTTCCCCACCTCCAAACAGCGTCCTGAGACCTTTTGCCCAGAACCCCCCGAGGAAAGCCCACCTTCTGCCATGGGGTTTTTTTTAAAGGCAAATTCAAAAATACTTTCTATCTAAAGCGAAGCCAGAGAGTATTCAAAATTTAATAGCAATCAGATGCCTAGAGCAGCGCCTTGACTGAGAAAGCAGCCACATACACAGGCTTCCAGGGCTCAGCTCACATCGTACCAGCAAAATAAACCCTCAGATTAAATGTACACCCACTCGCAGAACATTGCTCTGGCAGGCCGCTCCATCTCTCTGGCCCACTGCAAGCCTACCCTGTGTGGCTCCGGGCTCGCTGTCTACCGTTGCCTCTCTGGATGGCTTCCGAGGGTCAGGATCCCATGCAAAAGTTGTTAGACTGATGCTTCATTTCATTCTTAACCAAAAAAATAAGCTCTGTGCAAATAAAGCAGAATGTAGTTTTTTAGGCCTTTGAATCCTGAAAAGCTGTTGCAAACTAATCCTCCTTGCACTTGCCCAAATGCACTGTGGCACTGGGAGCAGAGGCTGGAGGGTGGAAAAGCAATAGAGGATGACTTGTTTTCTTAGGAGCGGAATTCCAGCTTTGCACTCCAAATCCCCGTTTTTATAGACTTTTCCGCTGAAGTCTGCTCCTGCCCTGGGCATGCCTGTGTAACCGCTCCTCTCTCTGCATTCCTTAGATTCTTCTTCCGCTTGAGACGCTGGATTGAAGAAGGGGTCTGAGGTCCCTGGTGGAGAAAGGGAGGCGAGGAGGAGGAGGAGGTTTCCCTTGGACTCTAACGCATCAAATCAGAAAACCGAACCATGTCACAAGTCATACAAAACCACGTGTTGCGTGTTGGACAGACCGTGTGTGTTTCCTCACAGGAGGAAAGCAAGAGCTTGCACCCAGCGGGGTACCCGGGCTGCTCTGCGCTGCCGATGAAGTACGCCTACTACTCAACGGAGGGCTGGGCTGACCCGTCCGCGATGGTGCACACCAACACGTGCCTGCTTCCCAGCGGAGGGCTGTACGGAGCCCACCCCGTGTTTGAGCACGTGGCTGCTCACGCCCAGGGGAAGGGGCAGCAGGATACCTCTTCGGAGAGACCCACTGCCCCGTATCAGCCAAAGGAGGAGGAGGACACCGGCACGGATCCTGAGGCTCACCTGGTGTCTCCTACCTTGGACATATCAATAGAGAGTCTCAACCAGCTGATCCTAGAAATCGATCCAACCTTTCAGCCGCTCACGTGCAAGCCAGTGAAGGATGCGGTCCAACCCGCATCTCAGGGTGACGCTGCTGCCACCAAGAAACAAGATCCGGATGCAATAGGTGAGGCAAAAGGTGCTGGTCATATGGAGGAGCCAGCGCAGCTCAGACCTAGTGAAAACCATTTGCAAGAGGCAGAGTGAAAGTCCAGGGCAGGAAGGCCACCAGCCCCAGCCCCCTCTGCTGCGAGCAGGATGAGGTCCTGTGCTCCTGTGAAGGGCTGGAAATGGGCATCGGTCCCATCCTCCACCATCCCCAGTGGGGTCAGTGTGGGATACTGTCTGCTGACATCAGGGCTGCGTATAAAGGAGGAGGAGAACAGATTGTGTATCCAGGCTCTCTGTCTCACTCACATGCTTAGGTGGCCCCAGTCTGACCACTTCTGAAATGTCTCATGTCCAGCTAGCTCAACAGGATCCAAAAGAAAACAGGGAGAACAGCCTTAATTCAACCTGATGTTTGTTTCCCTGTGTTTGGAGAAAACATTTCTCATTAGCAATGGGTCTTGTAGCTCTCAGAAAATGCCTAATCCAAGTTATTACCGTCAATGACTAGGGACAGGCACTGACCTCTGGATGCGATGTCTGGAGCGTGCTGACCCTCGCAGCAGAGCCCCAGTTCTACCAAAGGGCAGTGGAGCCTTTCCCAGGGTCATACTTGACCTGTGGAAGCACAAGGATTTGAAGCCAGATTTCCAAAGCCTTGGGCTAAGGTACTGATTGTTACACAACCATCTCATTTAAATGTTCTCAATTATTTTGCCAGGGAAATTCTTTTTCCAGGGCTTGTGCACTCCTCCAGCAGCATACCTGGCATACACAAGGCAGAACATCAGCAGCACATACCAACCCCCTCTTTCTGCTCTCATGCCTGGGTGCCTTACCTGAACCCTTTTGCAACACTTCGCTGTCATCCCTGCAATCCAAAGCTGTGCTGTGTGTGTTGCTTCTGATCCAAGCACCCTTGCCTGTGGCTCTTTTGCAGTCTGTTAGCTGCCCAACACACTGTGCACACAGTAACACAAGCAGGCAGCGTGTTGCACGCTGCTGCAAGCATTCTGGTGTGCCGGAGGACAGATCTGTGATGTGTTTAGGTGCCTAAAGACACAGTCTCACTGCTTCTGAAAAGCCTTGTTGCCTATCTGTGTCTTTAGACATGGAAATACCTTGAAATTCTGTCCCTAGGCCTCTTTCCAGAGGAAGGTCAAATGAGAGGATGTTAAAGGCATGAAAAAAACTCTGTTCTCCCTGAGCCCTCATGCAAGGCCAATGGCATCCTGGCTTGTATCAGGAATAGTGTGACCAGCAGGAGTAGGGCAGTGATCGTGCCCCTGTACTCGGCACTGGTGTGGCCGCACCTCAAGTACTGTGTTCAGTTTTGGGCCCCTCAGTACAAGAAGGACACTGAGGTGCTGGAGCGTGTCCAGAGAAGGGCAACGAGGCTGGTGAAGGGTCTAGAAAACAAGTCTGATGAGGAGCGGCTGGGAGAACTGGGGCTGTTTAGCCTGGAGAAGAGGAGGCTGAGGGGAGACCTTATCGCTCTCTACAACTACCTGAAGGGAGGTTGTAGTGAAGCGGGTGTTGGACTCTTCTCCCAAGAAACTAGCGATAGGACGAGAGGAAATGGCCTCAAGTTGCGTCAGGGGAGGTTTAGACTGGACATCAGGAAGAATTTCTTTACCGAAAGAGTGGTTAGGCATTGGAACAGGCTTCCCAGAGAGGTGGCGGAGTCGTCAACCCTGGAGGCCTTCAAAAAAGGTGTAGACGTGGCACTCCAGGGCCTGGTTTAGGAGTCATGGTGGTGTTAGTTGATGGTTGGACTTGATGATCTTAGAGGTCTTTTCCAACCTTAATGATTCTGTGATTCTATGAAACGTCCACATGAGGAACGTGGGGTTGGAGGAGGACGAGGTGCGTGTCTGCAAGTGCATTGAACTGCAGCCCTGGCAGGTGTGAGGGTCCCGATGCTCCAACGGGGAAGCAGCTAAGCCAGAGTCAGGGAGCGCAGGGGCCGGAGCGGTGCGAGCATGCTGCGGGGCTTGACTGATTCTGGAGCAGATGGCATCCCTGCTTCCTGCTGGGATGGAAGAGGGTGGCCTTGCAGATAAAGTACTGTGACAAAGCGCAAGTTCAGCTCCTGGCTCTTCAGACTAGTGTTTGGAGGCATTCAGGCATCACTCGAGGGCTGGAGTCCCGAGCAGCTCAGCAGGTAGCGTGCTAGTGGTTTTGAAAATCTGGCTCCAAGTGTGGAACTAAACATCTGGAAATCTGGCCCTGAATTCAGTGGGAAAAGCCTCACTTCAGCTTTCATTTTCTTTTAACAACTCTTATTTTTTACGCAAACTTCCTAGTGCTGCACAGCATCCCTGTTCACCCTGCTGCACCCCTCCTCCTACTGCAGCCGTGTCACCTGTGCATGCACCGCTGCTCCCATCTCATGCCAGCTGGCCCCGTGGAAACGCTCCCGTAAGGCTCCTGCCTCCCTTTCCTCCCCTGGCCGTGCAGGGGAGGGCTGCAGAGGGCCCCACGGCGCTTTCTGAATAATTTCCACACCCCTCCTTTCTGCCTAAGGTGTAAGCTCCCTGCAAGCAGAGTCAGTTGATGTGCGGGCTGGCAGGAGACTGATGATGCCCAGCGTCCACGAGAGGGGCTTGCTCTTGTCTAGTGGAAACCACGAGGAGGGCTTTTAACATAATAGATGCTGTAGCAATAGGAGACCCATTCATGACAGTCACTAGCTCCCTCTGGTACTTGCTTGTTCCTGGAGAAGATAGCATCTCAGCTTGCGTGACAGCTGGGCTCCGTGTTTGTGGCACTTTTTCCACTCCTTGATGCTGAAAAACTTGCCAAGGTCTTGAGCAAATATTTGAGGTTTAACCACACCCGATAAGCCGGAGCAAGGGCAGAAAAGTAGGAGGCAAAGGGCCTCATAAGCCCAGGGTGCAGATGCTTTTCAGTTATTTCTTTAAAGGACAATTAAAAACCTCATTTCTTTTCCCCTTTTGAGGGAGACATTGACAAAAAGCATCCAGCCAAGAGCTTGCTGTAAGGGTTTGCACACTGATATCAGAACCACGTGGCTCCAGAGCCTTTCCGAAGACAGGCTTTGGAGGAGCTGCTGCTGGCTGCCAGTGGCGGTAAGGGTGTGGAGGGGGAAGGCTGAGGCTGCGGTTCTGGCTCCTTCCCCGTCCGTGGTCCAGCTGCGTCCCCGCTGGGGACCAGCCCTTCTGGCTTACCCGGCGCCTCCTCGGCGGCTCTCCACTGGCTGTGCCGATCCAATCCCGCGCTGGGATCAGCATAGAGAAGGGGCTCAGAGAGCAACTTTTGTACAGACTTGTGCTTTTCCTGCTCATCCAGCTTTATGCCCCAGAGGTCTGGTTGTTCCTTGCAGTAAACAGGGTCTGCAGTGCTTGGCAGTCTGGAGTCAGCTGCTCTGCCCCAGCCAGCTACCCTCACCGGCAGGTCCCACGGCAGGAACAAGGCACATAACATCAACTGCCAGGGAGCTCAGGGCTGTTAAGAGCAGTTTTTCATTGCTGCAGCAAAAAGGTTTTTCCTCTCTCCAAGAAACACCTTTAAGAAGGGGAACTTTCCTAAACTCCATGGCAGGGCAAGAACCAGGAGCTGAAAACAAAGCTGGGCACGTTCAGACTAGAAAGGAGGCGCACACTTCTAGCAGTGGAGGTGATTAACCACTGGAACAGCTTCCCTGGGGTGGTGATGAATTCGCCATCGCTGCAAGCCCTTAAATCAAGTCTGAGTGTCTCTTGCTAAAAGGCATCTTCTAGCTCAGCCAGAAATTATGGCATTGTTCAAGGAACTCAGTGACTGACGTGCATCGGGCACCTGGGAACCAGGCATCCCCTTGCCCTGGCTGTGAGGTTTCACTGAAGGTCTTGGAGCAAGTGATGCTCCATCAGATGTGTTACCTTATAAATAATTGCAAGCAAAGGGGCTAGGAGATGCCCTGCTGCCCTGAGCATGAATGGAAGGGCAGGAAGAAACACACAGCAGGGCACGGGCACAGGAACTGCCTTGGAAATTATTTCTCTACAGAGGCTTGTGCAGGATGGGAGGAGGGAAGGCAGAGCAGCCGGCCCCTGCCCTGGGCTGTGCACTTGCTGCTGGCACACCTGGTCCCATAGCTGATGCCCAAAGCTTTGTAACTGCCCTTGTCCCACACGGCTTCCCTCTGCCTCCTGCTCCGCAGCCACGGCGCAGATGGTGCGAATGTCCAGCGGTGCCTGGGGGCCAGGTGATGTCCCCTGTGCTCCTCTGCCCAGTCAGCTCAGAGGGTGTGCAGGGCCACGTGCCTGCTGCCGTGGGCACCCTCCGAGCCTGATGTCATCCCTGGGGGGAGCAGCCAGATGTTTTTCTCTTGAGTCAGGTACAAACAGAGCGGCTGCTGGAGGAAACACCCGCTTCTCGCTGCAGGTCTCAGCAAGCACCGGCTGTGCAATGCTGTTGAGGGGGGTCTGTGCAGTCAGACATGACCGCATGTAACCCCTTTTGCCTGGCAGCCCGCCTGCACTTGGGTGGATCACCGTGACTTGGTGTCCATGAAGAAATCATCCCTCATAGGGTCTTAATGAAGGCCAGCGTTGGGCCATGGGGGTCTCCCTGCAGAGCCCAGGGGTCCTCCCCTGGGCCCAGCAGCCCTGCAGGGCACGCAAACTGGAGCCAAATTTAATAGCAAGAAGAACAGAGACGCATATCCCCCACAGAGTGTAGTTAACGAACCTGACTCGAACACTGAATTGTAACGACCTCCTCTTTTCTCCTCCAGATGTTAAATACATAGAGATGACGCCAGGCAGAGCCACATGTCCTGAGCTGCTGCAGGGCTCCCCCAGCCCTTCAGGCACGCTGTTCTCGAGGTCCCCCCAGGGCAACGGCTTCCTGCCCCAAAAAGGGGGACTTGGAGGCAACTACAGCACCAGTGGCAGTGTGGTTTTCTCGAGCCCACCTGGACCTGCGAGCCCCCGGTCGGCCACCCCAAGCTGTGCTTCCTCCCCGACCTGCAGCAAAGCATCCAAGTGCATCGCTGTCCCCCGGCAGTGCGCAGCTGGCCAGACGGACAGCATCTCCTACGG
This sequence comes from Fregata magnificens, assembly GCA_013389945.1. Taxonomy (NCBI): domain Eukaryota; kingdom Metazoa; phylum Chordata; class Aves; order Suliformes; family Fregatidae; genus Fregata; species Fregata magnificens. Next base: position 718,074 of record WAAD01024720.1, read on the forward strand.
CCCCAGGGCTCTTGGCACCTCCCCGGGCTTTGACAATTTGCTGAATCCCATGCACGTGGTGAGGGCCCAGCAGAGGAGCAGCTGGGTCTCCTTGCTCTCCACGAGCCCGGGCTCGGACACCAGTTACATCCTTGGAAGGTAAATGCTGCTTTGTGTCCCAGTCTCAGGCTGGTGATGGGGATGGAAGGGGCACAGGGCGTTTACCCCAAGTCCCATTGTCCAAGACTGGGAGTCAATGCCCCGCAGGGCTGGTGTGGTCTCTGGGGTGGGCTGTGCATCCCATCCCAGCTAAACAACCCTGCTGATCTCCTGCTCTCTGTCTCCCTCTTGCAGCAGCACCCACTCGCTCCACAACGACGACTCAGACGCTCACCCTGCTGCCTGCTGCTCCGCTGACTGCCCATCCCCTGCCCGCTCCCTGGGCAGCCCCTGCCCACCTTCCCCGAGCATCAGATCTCACTCTGGAGAAGCTTTTGGCCTGAGTCCCTACCAGCCCAGGGCAGCATGCTCCACCACATCCAACACCTCCCCATCCCAGAAGGGACAGGCCAGCAGCTGCCCCCCCTCCATCCTCAACTCTGCAGCCGACATCCCGGTTCTGCTGGTGAATGGGTGCCTGGAACAAGGAGATGCATCTTCCAGGCTGGCCAAAGCCCCCCCAGCCTCTGTCAAGCAGAGCCCCCTTCCCAGCTGCAGCCTGGCCTCGAGGCTTGGTGGCCTGAACAATGCGCTGTCGGCACCAGTGCTCTCCTGCATCTCGGACAGTAAGTCACCTCTCTGCCACAGGGCAGGTCTGGGCGGGAAGGAGCTGTAGAGCCCAATCGCTGCCAGGAAAGGGGGAGCAGACACCGGTTTCTGCTCTGGTTTATCTGTGGGTTATAGACATGAAGGACAGGAGGTCCTTGCTGGAGCTAGAGATCCTCGATGTATCTTCACAGACTTGCAGGGCTCTGCGGTGGTCTCCAGCTCTTTGCTGATGACCCTGCGTTAGCCATGGTGTTTTGCCCACCAGGGTCCTGGGGCATGTGCTTAGCAGGCAGAAATGCTCTGGTGCCCTCAAGGAGATGCAGAGACACGTATTTATAGCACCTGAGAATGAGAACCATAATTTTGTCATTTGATATTTGTTTGTGGGCCCAGAATGGGCGGGGAGGAAGGGTTAGGGTTCCAGTTTGCTCTGAAGGACATCTAAAGGTACCAGAGTTTAATAAGGTCCCTCATTCAAGGGTGAACAATAGGGCTGTTGTTCTCTGGAGGAGATTAGCAGAGGCAGCTCTCGGGGCAGAGGGTTTTAATTGAGATTCTTATGGGAATAGCGGGAGGGCTTTGCGGGTCAGATCTTCAGCTGGTGTAAATCCCCATGGTCCAGTGGACTTGTGCAGGGTTGGGCAGACTGGCACTGCTGGGGGATTCCACATGCTGCCTCTCTGCGCTCCATCACAGCCTGCCAAGAGAGATAATTACGTGGAGAATGAATTATTCTGAGGAGTAGGGAGGAAGCTCTGGTCAAAAGGATTGAAAAAACACTTCAGCTCTGGCCAGCCTGCAAGAGAAATATCTTTGCTAGGGCTCTGTCCTGCTCAGTGATGTCTGCTGTGAAGGTCTTTCAGGTCCCACGCTGGCCTTGACACCGCAACATCTCTTGCAGGTCCCCTCAGGGCTGGGCAGCCGACCATGAAGTTTGTGATGGACACATCGAAGTACTGGTTCAAGCCGAGCATAACCAGGGACCAAGGTAAGGCAATAAGTGTCTCTGCTGGGATAACCCCATCTCAGACTTGCCCTCTGTGGGTCTGCAGGACTGCTGCCTGTTCCCCAGGCTGGAGTTTGCCTCCCCACAGCACCTCGGTCCAGCTCTTGCCCGTGCTGAGGTCCTGTGGGGGCTCGGTGATGGCAATTCAAAGTATACTGGGGGTTGATGGGCGCGGAGAGACCCACTCACAGGTCTAGGGGGAGGGCTCAGAAACACGGGCTGTGCCACAGCCCCTCTGTCACCCCCTCAGGTCCAGAAAAGCTTCTCCTGCTTCTGACTGTGCTACTCAGCATGGCCTGGGTAGGGGCGGACTCTGTCCTGGGGACCACAGACCCACAGCACCGAGCTGGGGCCCCTCAGTCTGCAGGGGCACTGCAATCGGTACCCACACGAGGGACATGCGTGTCCTCAGCAAACACTCCTGGCAAGGAACGACTCCCCGCAAGAGCATCAGCCAGATGCAAAACGCAACGTGGGGACGTTCCACCTGTTTTGCTTGGCTGAGCTGCCACCTGTGCTTTGACAGCAATCCAGCTGCTGAAGGACAAGGAGCCAGGCGCATTTGTTGTGCGGGACAGCACATCGTACCGGGGGTCTTTCGGACTGGCGATGAAGGTTCCTGTCTGTCCATCCGGCAGCCAGACAGGTACAGGGACTCACTTGGAAAGGTGGGGTTTGCTTCAGGGATTTAACTGAAACCAGTCAAACTAAAGCAAGCTGAGAAGCTGCAGGACTCTGGTTGTGTGAGTGACGCTGGCAGCGGGGTCTGTGCGTGCCCATCCCCATGCACGGGGGGCTGGCACCGCGCTCGCCACACAGAGCAGAAGCTCCGGTGGATGCCCTGGGGACAGGGCCCCGGGGTGGGCAGGGGAGGGCAGGGGCAAAACAACAGCAGTTGTGCCAGTGCTGATGCTGTCTTCGATCCTGCTTGCAGGCGATGAGAGCAGTGACCTCATCCGGCACTTCCTCATCGAGTCATCTGCCAAAGGGGTGCACTTGAAAGGAGCCAGTGAGGAGCTGTATTTCGGTAAGGACGGTGCCATCACCCGCAGCAGCCCTGGCAGCCCCAGGAGCTGTTTCCAAAAGCCCCTCGAAGCACCGGCCAGGACCGGGGCTGCTCCCCAGTGAGTGTATTGGCGTGGGGACCCTCCAGCCCCTGGCTCCTGCCCGCACTTCTCTGCCAGTGAGACTGTGGTAGTAGTCTCCAAAACAAGAACGTGGGGTGGGGGTTGGAAAACGCACTTTTGTCACTGTGAGGCCCCAAATAGTCCAGCTTAGCCCCCCGCTCCCTCCTTCTGAGGTCCTTGGCACACTGTTGAGGGGCCAGAGGCGCGTGGGTGGGAGGTTTCAGGCGCTGGGGCCCCCCCAGCTCACGGTTCTGTGTTGTAGGGAGCCTCTCTGCCTTTGTGTATCAGCACGCCATCACCCCGCTGGCACTGCCCTGCAAGCTGAGCATCCCCACCCGAGGTAGGTGTTGGGGGCAGGAGACATACTCCGAGCGGTCCCTCCTGCTGGGCTGGGGAGATGGGGATGGTCCTGCAGTTGGGGAGGGGGCTGAACCGCCCGGGTGTCCCTGCGAGGGGGCTGATGGCCCTGGCTGTAGGTGGAGCAGGAACCTGCAAGAGCTGACTCGAGTACGAGACGGTGGTGACTTGCTTCTGCTAGGGATGGAGGGTGGTCAGCAAAGCAGCAGGGAGCAGGGGACCACTGAGGGTGGGCAAGGAAAGGAGGAGTGGGGAGGTCAGAGATGAATGGAGCCAGGAGAGGGAGATGGAGAACAATTAAATTAATTACTGCTCTAAACCCCTGCAATTTAAGTGGCCCTGGGCTTTTGGGCCTCTTGTGAGAGAAGGAGTTTCACCCAATGCAAAGTGGTGACCCAGAGCAGCCTGACCTGTGGACATCAGTGCTCCTGTCTGTCATTTGTGCAGATCTTGCTGATGGAGAAGATAGCCCTGACTGCGCTCCTGAATCCGCACTATCCCCACTGAAGAAAACTGCTGGTGAGGAAAGGAGCAGACTGCTGTCACCAGGGGACAGTCGAGTTTCCAATAGCTAGAGCTCTGGGCATGCGCCCCTGCTTTGGGCTTTAGTCCTTACGTATCGACGACAGGGCTCTATTTTTTCATGTCATCCATTCTGACACCATTCACAGCAGAAGCTGAAAAGCCAGCGCTGTCTTTGGACCTGTGCAGAACAGCAGGCCACCCCAGTGCATCTGTGGGTGCCAGTGTGATGTCCCCCTCGTGGCTTTACCACCAGGTTGGAGACACCTGCGGGTCTTCTTCACATCCTCAGATCATGGGCCTGCAAGGGAACCTGATATTTTTAAAGAAAGGAGACTTTTGGTCCTCATGATAGTGAAGTAAAGTTTGAAGAGACAGTTCTTGAGGTCCCAAAGCTGATAAAAGACCCACAATTCCCACAATTTTAAATAGCCCCTGATTTTTAAGCCTCTCTCCTGATTGGCCTCAACCAGGGTATTGAACTGATGGGCGTTGAACATCTGGAGTTTCTAGGAGAGGGATCGGCAGTCGGGGGCAGGTTAAATTGCTGAGGGACCTTATGGGAGATGCATGGAAACTGCACAGCCGGACGGGGAAGGGTCTTTGCTTCTCTTCTGCGCCTGGGTGCCCCTGGCCTAGGTGCAGCCGTGGGTGGGCTCCAGGTGAGAGCAGAGGGCGGTGGACAGGGGACCACGCAGATGGGTCACGGTGCAGTCAGGGGAGTCAGGAACCGCTTCGTTTTGCTGGAAATTCTGAAAAATAAGTTGGCAAGCTGAAAAGTTTAGTTTGACCCAGAACAGCCCTTTAAACAGCTCAGTCAGCCTAAAATGTCATGTTTTAGGTTGGCCTTCAGACGTTAGTTGGCTTGGGGTATTTCTGCTTTTCATTAAAGGAAATATGTAATAAACAGAAAAAAAACCCCAAATCTGACATTTAGAAACCGGAAATTAAATACTTTGACTTTTAAAACAATTAGTGCAAAGAATTAAAGTAAACCAAAATAAATTTGCGAAGAGTTTCTGAGTCACCAAACCTTTAATTTTCATCGGAACAAATCTGACCCACGTACATGTGTCCGGTTCTGCAGGATGATGCCTGGGACCCAGCCTTGGACCCAGCACTGCTGTGCTCAGCGCTGCACATGCTCAGCACAGTGAGACACCAGTGTGATGCTGGCCCCATGCTGAGCCGGGCTCTGTGCTGTCCTTGCAGTGTGCAACGTCTTGTACCTCAACTCAGTGAACATGGAGACGCTCACGGGAGCCCCAGCCATCCAGAAAGCCGTCTCCTCCACCTTCGAGCTGGAGACGCTGCCCACACCCACCCTTGTGCACTTCAGAGTGAGCGAACAGGGAGTCACGCTGACGGACATCCAGAGGAAGTAAGAGCCGCCTGGGGAGGGTCAGGACGGGGCTACTGGGCTGCTGCCGTAGCCAAGGGCTCACCGGTGGCGAGCTGCAGGGGAGAGCTAAATGGTCATGGAAAAGCAGCTTGCCCATGGCCGCACAGCTCTCTTCTTGCCTCTCAGCCTGCCAACGTGCTGATCTGCAGCATGTCAAGAAAATCTATGTTGCAATCCAGGGACGGACTTGATCCCTTCTGTTTACAGCACAGGGCACGATGCTGCTTTACGTGAAGCTAGTGGCAACATCTGAAGAGTGGGAGGCAGGAGCCGGCTGAACCCAAGAGCTGCCTGCGCTTTGCCAGCTGCGAGCTCAGCGGCCAGCCCTGGGGAGCGGGACCCCCACACCCCCATCCCCCGTACCCCCTGTTCCCAGCAGCCACAACAGTTTAGGAAGGGCTTGAATTTGCAAATGCCTGTTTCTCCCACCAGCTCTGTCTGGGCACTTTCCTCCTCTAACGCCACGCTCTCCTCCTCTCCTGACAGGGTGTTTTTCAGGCGACACTACCCCTTGGCTGCCATCAGGTTTTGCGGGATGGATCCTGAGAACAGAAAGTGAGTTATCAGCTGCTCTGCAGGACGAGGGCCCTGTGCCGGTCAGAGCCACCGTGTGGTGCTCGCTCCCCCGCGGTTCTGAGCGCAGCTCCGCTGCTCCCATCTCTGCACCGCTTAAAATCCCAAATCCCAACCACCAGCGGTGCAGCCCCTGCCCAGGCTTAACACGCTGGGTTTAGCTAAATATAAACCTTGACTTTGCAGCTGATGAAATGAGTTAAATATCACTCTTATGAGCAAATGCAATTCTCTTCTTCCCTCAGGTGGCAGAAGTACTGCAAGTCCTCGAGGTAAGACCTGTGCAGGACGCAGCTGAAGCGTGCCGGTGGAAACCTGGGGGGGAGACGCTGCTTTGGCCCAGCCTCGCCTCTCCAGCGGGTGCATTGCAAAGCTTTGCAGAGCAGCAAAGAATCAAAGCTTAAAAATGAAGAGGGGATGCAATAAAAGTTAACGTGGTGGCATGATGAGATGTGGGACAGATGGGTGAAGTTTTGTGGGGAGTTTTGCTCTGTAGGTTTTGATGAGAGGCTTGGCTAAGCCCAATTCTCCGCATCCCCTCACGTAGAAAGCCCCTGTCCAAATCCATCAGCCTTCCCAGTGACTCGCTTGCTCTGGGCTCAGGAAGTGAGTTTATATCTGGCTCTACCTTGCGTTCAAGAAACTTTTCACAGCTGGGGAAGCCTTGCCAGAAACACTTCTCCCGGCTGTTTTGCTTCCAAGTAAACGTGATTGGGGAGCGGGCCAGGGTGGAATTGCTGGAACTGGGATTTTGCTTTGTGGCCAGGGCTAGTTTAAGCATATTCCTTTGGACTCCTGCATGCAAACTACATAAGGCTCTCTCTCCTTTTTCAAAGGATCTTTGGGTTTGTGGCCAAAAGCCAGACAGATTCGGAGAACCTCTGTCACCTGTTTGCAGAGTACGACACTGTGCAGCCAGCGTCGTCTGTCATCGACCTTCTATGCAAGCTCCTGCCAGGCCCGTAGAGGACAGAAACCCCGGGACAACTCAGGGCTGGCAGCTGCCCACACGCTGCCGAGCTTCTACTGCTCACCTTTTCCTGCTTCTGGGTTGCATTTTGGCAACAGCTCATATTTATAATTTTTTGTTATGTACCGTCATGTCAAGAGTCTCAGTTAAAGATTTTATGCTCTGGTGGGATGAGATGTTCCTCTGAGACCCTCCGTGGGGCATCGTGGGGCAGCGCTCGCCGCGGTGGCCAGCACGGGATGCCTGCCCACGGGGAGCTGGGCTGGGCTGGGCGCAGAGCTGCGGGACGGGAGCTGTGCTTACCCTATGGAACCGCTGCCTCCCTCACCCGGCATGCGCCATTCACTTTTCTCTGGAGGACTGAAACACTCTGGCTGAGATGTCTGCTGGCAGCGGGGGATGCCTGCACTCGGGGTGGCCAAGCTGAGGCATGTTCGGTGGAGCCGACCTCCCACCTTCGGGGCCTTGGCCCTAACACCCCCCCAATGCCGTGGGAGGGGAGGTCTGGTGCGGGCGGGGGGGATTCGCCTCCCTGACGACAGACCAGCATCAGGAGGCAGTTTTGCAAATCAAAGCATAGAAAATCACTAGGCCCTGCTGAAATATCTTGCTTCCCTCAATGAGCAAGAAACATCGAAAGGCAGCGTATTTTTGCCTGGTGCTGGTAAATTCTCCTGCCCTTTTTTGCAAGGCGGGGTTACAGGCTAGCTCAACCTCCAGGCGTCGCGGCAAGCTGAGAAATAAATGTTGACATTTTCATGACAGTAGAACGTTGGGTTTTTGGAAATGACTTGCATGAATTTGGGCCAGATCCTCAGATGACGTAAATTGGCGCAGCCTCATGGAAATCAGTGCTGCCGTGATTTACACCAGCTGAAGATTCAGCTCTCGCTGTAATCTCAGAGTAGAGTGGAGTGGCTCCGAGTCCACCGTACAGCTGTCTCCCTTAGCACTGGCTTACCTGGTGCCTCTATATTGTTTTAATTTTGGACCCTGTGCTAACAAACCCTGCTTAGGGGTATTTTCAATAAAGCAGTGGATCATTTATCTCTCCACAAACACTGCGGAGATGTCAGCAACTGAAATACATTACTCTGCTCTCTTAAACTGCCAAGCATACGCATGTGTTGCACATAAAGAAAAAGTCACTCTCCTCCAGCCAGGCTGTGAAACAGCATCCAGCTGCAACAGCTCTTGGGCAACGATAAAAACAGATACTGGAGTTACTGCGTGGGGCGGGGGGAGCACCCGGCTCCAGGACGAGAAACTAACGGCTTTGTCCCCCCTCAGTCTGTCTGCCCTAAGCTCTGCTCGGCCTAAACCCAGCGCCCGGCCTGGGACCGGGCTGGGCGAGCCTGTGACCCCCGGGCTCCGCACGCCTGCGCCGTCCCCATCGTGCTGCAAAGCATCAACTTCAAGACCCAGGGGAGCGCGGCGGCCCGAGGTCGCGGGCAGCTCGGGGGGACGCGGCTCAGNGCGCCCTGCCCGCGCCCTGCCCGCGCCCTGCCCGTCTGCTGGGAGCCGTAGATAAGGGCAGAGCCGCCGGTGCGCTCAGAGCTCTTTCCATTAATTACTTAGTTGGCGCTGCGCTGGTAGCGGGACCCCGGCCCAGGGACCCCGCGGGGTGCGCAGCCCGCGAACCAGCGCTGCTTTATTCCGTCGAGTTTATCGCGATGCTGTTCGGGTCAGCGGCGATAAGCACAAAGGGAATCTGAACACTTGAAGGCTTTGGCTCCAAACGGCACCTTGGGGGGATCGCGCTGCCACCCCCGAGCCCGGGCCCCGGCACGCTGCTCCCCTGCATCGTCACATCCAGCTCCCTTTTGCAGAACTCCAGCCACAACCGGGAGGGTTCATCTTCTGGGGAACGGGGCAATAGCTGCTCTTCCCCGCTTTGGGATGGGGAGCAGGCCCATTGCCAAGCGCCGTCTTCTGCATGTGGAATTTTTAGTTCATTGAAAACCCTTTTCCAGCGCAGCGTAACTGGAGCACAGGCCCAGACACCGTGGGGACAGTTCAGCCAAAACCACCTGGATTCAGGAAAAAACAAACAATTCTCTGAGCTCCTCGTGGCTTGCAAAGTTTGTCCCAGGCTTCCTGGAAGCGCAGCTCTTGGTTTTGGTTCCTGGGTCTGGTTCCAGCCATTTTGTAACAAACCGAGTCCCTGTCCTGGCCGGGCTCGCAGGTTTGCTCCCAGCAGCCTCTGTCGCCAACGGGTGATGCCCGATGCCCCAACCACAGCAAGATCCCAAAAGCCACCAATGCTGCGGAGTGTGGCCAGGCTGTCCCTGCTGACGGGGACAAGGATCACACCGGTGACCACCCACCATGCATGTGGGTGCACAGACACGTGTGCACTTGTGTGGGTGGCACGCAAAGCCCTGGTAGCAGTGGGGCGGGCGGCAGCGTGGTAGCCACAGGGGTTTCTGCACAGAAACGTCCTTGCCCTGCACAGGGGACGGGGAGCCGCTGGCTGTTGCGGGTTGAAAGCGTGCAGAGCTTTGCTCCCTGATGAGACACAGACTGGCTCACCCAGGATCCAGACCCACCACCGGACACTGCCGGGGGTCAGCGTCACTGCCTGCCTCCCCCATCCCAACACAAGGGGGTCCTGCCACCGCCCCCGGTGCAGCCCTGCCCGGGGGTCCTGGCTGGCGGCACTTCTGGACACATGGAGGGTGCAGGAGGGTTCGGTTTCCTCCTGTCACCGGCTTCCTGGTGACCTCCAGGAAAGGGCTGCAGCCCTCGCTCGGCCAACAGGGAAGAGTGGCGGCACGTGGGGGAGCCGGGGGGAGGCGGGTGGCCCCGGCCTGCAACCGTCACAGGAAGGGGGAAATGACCCCCTGACCCCGCGGCACCAGCCCCCACACTCCTGGCAGCCTGGCAGCGGCTCCGCCAAAAGCAAACACATGCACACGTTTCTCTAGCCAAATTGGTTCCCGAGCCCAGCCCAGTGCCCCCACAGCCACCAGGGCTGGGGGCAGCCGGAGGGGGGCCCTGAAAGAGAGCCCAGGTAACCCCAGCCCTGGGCAGCCATCAATGCGGGGCTGGGGCGCTGGGCCAGGCTCCAGGAGAGCTGGCGTCTTCCCTGGTCTGTCTGCCAGTCTGCTGCGCCAGCAAATTACTGCGCTAGTCTACATTGGCTGCAGACGGCTGCCTTCAGGCCCAGCTCCTCCGGGGTGTTTGCACAACCCTGAGCACCACCAGCCGCGCAGCTCCAGTAACCGGAGCATCGGGCTGGCACCAGCCCCGGACGACACCTCCAGCACCAGGGAGCCGCGATGTCAGAGACCTAGGGTCCTCCTGCAACGTGACTGCAGGCGACGCTGCCTCCCAGCTGCCCCGGCGAGCACGTTTGCTGCAAACACTGTGAGAAAGCCGAGCCATGGCCAGGAGCACCAGGCAGCTGGGAGGCGTGCGGCCACCGGCATTCCCACTCCCGGGCATCTCCCAGCTGCCGGTCCCCTGACACACTCCCAAAACACTGAGTGGAGCTGGTGATGCTCGCTGCATACCGGCACTGGCGATGCACATGCACACGTGCTGCGGGCTGCAGGTCTGCGAGGCCAGCAGTGCTGCCTGGCCACGAGCACGTCACCCTGGTGCGAGCTGGTGGTGCCTGTGCCTGTCCTCCCCTGAACTTTGAAGCCCGTCCAGCATCTCGTCCCAGCCTGGCGCCGTCTCCAGGCCCTGCCACTGCTCTGTGCCACTGCTCTGTGCCACTGTGCAGGGCCAGTGATGACGATCCTCGCTGCCCTCGTGGTGGCACCAACCAGAGGCTGCGCTGGCACAAAATCATTTGCTTCCCACCCCATCCCTGCTCGGCGTAGCTCTTCCTGAGGCTTTGTGGCTGCCTGGGTTTTCAGGGCTGCTGAGCCCCAAACCCAGCACCGTGTTCCCCAGGATGAGGGGCACCAGGTGCCCGGGCAGGGACGGCACGGCTGAGCCTGTCCCCACACTGGTGGGCTGCCCAGCGCCGGCCCCCGAGCCCTGTGGGCTGCGGATGCTGCTGAGCACAGGCAGGTGCTGGCCCCGCTCCCACAGCCCAGTCCCACGATCTACAAACCAGACGCTCTCAGCTCAGGCATTTTTTCCACTTCCAAGCCGCCGCAATCCAGCCCCCCGCCCTCCCCAGCTCCCCCCGCCCCAGCCTCCCTTATCCTGCTCCACAGCCAGCCGTGCCCACGGCCCCTGGCAGAGGGCAGGCAGGTGCCTTTGGAGGTGGCCAAAGGGGGTCCCTGCCCGGTGGGTGTGAGGAGCAGCCCAGGGCCCAGCCTGCACCCAGCTGCACCCAGGGGAGCTCAGGGAGGGGAGCAGAGGGGCTCCTGGGGAGCAGGGACCCATGGGTGCTCCTGGGCGATGTCCCTCGCTGCCACTGAGGGTCCCTCCCCGTCGCCCCCCTGGCAGCCAGTGCAGCCACGCTGCTCTCCCCAGCGCCCGTCCCCGGCGGCAGGCGGAAAGAAACTGTCAAATATTTTTGCTGGTGGCTCAGAGCCAGAGCCATCCGCAGCCGCTCGGCCGCCAGCCCCCGGAGCTACAGCAAACAGTCCCCAGCCAGGCTTTCGCGGGTGCACACCTCGAATCCCTCATCCTGGAGCACCGGCCGGCTCTGGCATGCTCTGCTCCTGCTGCCAGCACCAGCACTTCCCAGGGCCGAGGAGCCGGGGCTGGTCCTGCCGGCGGTCCCCAGGGATGTGGTTTGCGGGGGCTCTGGAGCCCAGGCAGGCTGGCAGCACAGCCCAGCGGCTGAACCCCCCTGGGGGTCGGGGCTGCACGTGCCGCTCCTCCACCCTCTGCCAGGGCTTGAGACGGTGGCGGGAGGGTGCCGAGGTCGTGGGCAGCCTCTGGTTTAATTTGGCCTGTTTGGAAGGGGAGCGTTTCCATATGGCACATACTGGCACCGCAGGAATGGGGCGCCCAGCCAGGTGGGATCCCCGCAGACCCCTCGCTTCTCTGCTTTGCTTCCCCCATCTCCTTTTCTTTAAAGCAATGCGAAGATAAAATACACTCGATAGAAACACATTAAATAACAGGGAAAATTAAATACAGTAATTACCTTTTTTTTTCTTTTTGACAATACAAAGGTTCAAGTTTACTGTAAAAGAGGGTCAGCGCTACACAGGAGTCTGAAGGGACGGGCTTGGCCCAGGAGGAACTGACACAAATCACATCAGCATGGAAAAACACCGCTGGGGTTGGGGAGCCTTACGCTGGCATATGATTGTGTGTAAATACAGCCTTAAACTACAGGAGAGACAATATAAAATGCTGGAGTCCTCTGAGCTGGACACAGAACGCACCCTGGTGAGCACCAGCACCCCCGGCTCCTGCCCAGCCGCTCACCGGCCACCCCAAAACCAGGAGAGGCTCCGCTGGATCTGCCGGCGCTGCCCTGGCTGTGTGCAGGGAGCGTCCGGACGGCCAAGCCTAGCAGGCTGGGGCTGCTACTGCATTCCTGCACCCCACCGCGGTGCTGCCAGCACAGCCACATGGGACCAGCACCATGACCAGCCATGGTACCCAGCGACACCTCCCCACATCCTGGGAAACCCATCCTTTGCACGGCGGCACCAGGGGGCCGGGGGCTCCGGCAGGGGCAGGGACCCCCATCCTCGCCGACCACCATCCTGGCAAATTGACTCAGCTCAGAAGTTGTGTGCAGCCTCCTCCAAGCGGGGCCACGTGCAGCCGGGCGGGCGGGCGCTGGGGCAGGTAAGGGATCTGCCAGGGCATGAGGGCAGGCAGGGGATTTCAGCAGGAGTCCGGCGAGGCACCGAGCAGGGATGCAGCTGGCAGCTCGACAGCTCTGCAGGACCCTGCCGGGGATGGTGGTCTGCAGCAGGGCAGGGGCAGGAGCACAGCCCCACGGGACACGCAGTGGAACGTGCTGGGGCCATGCTGGGACATGTGCACCTGAGGACATGACACGGGGACACTGTCACCTGGACAAGAAGCCAGGCGAAGCCATGCTGATGAGCTGCAATGCTGAGCCCAGCGCCAGCCCTCGTCCCGGCTCGCTCCGTCCTCGCTGTCCGCCCAGCCCTGGCCAGCGGCATGGCAGCACTTGCCAATCCCCATCCCCACCGGCACCCCAGCTGAGGCACACAGGGACCTCCCTGCCAGTGCCAGGGAGGTGCCGTGCCGTGCCGTGCCGTGCCATGCCATGCCAGCTCTGGGACCAGCGCGGCAGGAGGGTGTTTCACTAAAACTGAAACATTTCATTCCCATCGGGGCCCTTGGCACCCACCAGCGTGGACGGGGCAAATCCAGATGGAAAACCAAAACCTCCCACTGCGGCCATGGAGCCAGGGGGTGGGGCAGGGCGAGACTGGCAAAATCCCATCCGTCTTTGGCACACTTGCCATGGCAGCCAGCACGGCCATTTCTCACCTAAAAGACATTTAGGTGAAAAATTTCCAGCCCAGCTTAAAAAAAAAGAAGAAAAAAATAGCTACAAAAATAGTGACAATTTCTCAGCTGAGAACTTTGTGCTGGTGAAATCTGCAGATCCCGTCATTGAGACGTTCCAGAAATTCATCCCGGTTTTGTCACGTTGGCCAAGTTGGAAGAAGAGAAGACAGAAACCATCGCCGGCGGTGCCCCGTCCCGCGGAGATGGAGAATTTCAGCCTCAGGGGCCACACGGTCAGTTTTAAGATCCCACCAACGACATTTTTTAAATATTAAAAATCTTTGTGGAAGGAAAAAATAAAACAAAAGAAGCCCTTCCTGCTGGGAGGCGTTTCCTGGGCATCCCTCATCCCCCGACCGTCCTCTTGGACCCAGCACCCGCAGGGACGCACCCCTGCACGCCTGGGGGTGCCCGACCCCCCTCACCCTGGGGACGGCGGCTGGGGATGGGGCAGGGGGAGACAGGACGGACGGGAGGAAAACACTGTGGCTGCCAGCTTTGTCCCTGCACAGGGAGTGGGATGGGGCTGGGCCGTGGGGCAGGTGGTTCCCCAGCTGAGGGGCTGCAGCGGGGAGGGGGAAGCTCTCTTATTGCTCTGTGCGGCTGCGATGCCCATCGCATGCACGTGCTTTGGGTGAGATGGAGGCAGGGAGGGCCCCAGGCAGGCAGTGGCGGGGGGGTCTCTCCGGGCCCCCCCCAGTCCTTGCCTGGGCAGCCTCCTGCCAGCGGGGAGGGCAGGATGAGGCACTTCTCCTGCTGCCACATGCAGAGGTCTGGCGTGGACGGCAAGGCACTGCGGGTGGGGGTGCCGCTGCGGCACCCCACAAGGCGCCGGCATGTCCGTGGCTGCCTGCGGGGCCAGGCTGGGCCGGGGCAGCAGCCGAGCCTCTGCCGCAGCTGNGGTCCCCTGGCCGTGCCGCAGCACGGAGGGGCTGGGGCGAAAGCCGGGGGACACCACGAGGCGGGCGGGCAACGGCGGCTGCGGGAGCAGCAGCGAGGGGCAGCAGCGTCGTGGGTGCTCTCCATCCGCTCCACCCAGGCAGCCTGACACCAGCCCCAGGGCAGCATCTGTTGAAGCAAGTGTCCGTGCGGGATGGAGGTCCCGCTGGCGTGTGCCAGGGACCCCTCGGCAGTGGCGACTAGTGGTCATGGCACAGGTCACGCTGCCGTGCCCCGTGCCATGGGCAGCCCGTGGTGCAGAGCACAGCGGCGATCCGGGGCGCATGCCGGGGTGCCCCAGCACTGGGGAGCTGCTCGACGGTCATGTCCCCTTTCTTCCTCTCCTACGCAGCCCTGGTGGGTGTCCTGGCTGCGGCACGGCGTGGGGCCGCCGCGGTCGCGCTCACATGCTGTCCGCCAGCTGGTGACAGTCCAAGTCCCCCTTCAGCTCCAGGAAGCCCGGCAGCTTCACCCCCGTCTTGCGGTCCACACACCAGCACTTGCCCCGCTGCCCGTCCAGCGCCGGGTGACACTGAGGGGATGGGTTCGGTGAGGGACGCCCAGCGTGGCCCCCACGGCCCCATTCCCGCGGGCTGCCTGGCTGGGACGACCGGGAGCTCTCGCAGGGGCTTTGCCACCCCTGTCATACCCCAGGGCTCTTGCAAAAGGCCCCACAACACCCGAAGGGTGATTCCCACCGAAGCCGGGAGCTGCGGGTGCCCTGCCGTGCCCCGGCGCTGGCCTGTCCGTCCATCCCCCCTCCCAGCTCTGCAAAATGCCCCCACGCGAGTGGGCTCCCCAGCCCCCCGTGACGGGCAAGAGCCTGTCCTACCTGCTTGGGGTGGAAGTTGCCGTTGCGGTCGCAGTTGGGGATGGGGATGACGTACAGGTCTTCATGCGTGCGGGTCTGGGAGGCGGCCAGCCTCTCCAGCGCCCGGTGCAGCTCGCTCTGGCACGAGCCCTGCGCCTGCGGGAAGGGGGGGCTGAGCCGGCAGCAGGGCTGGCACGTGCCCCTGCCCCAGCGCCCTGGGACCCCGACCCTTGGGGCTGCCCCACAAGCGCTGGCTTCAAACCCTCCTCTTGCCCCAGGCTCCACTGGCGCTGGAGCACAGCCCAGGGGTGCTCAGCACCCATCCTGCCCTCCCCAGCCCAGCGCCACCCTGGCGCCTGGTGCCAGCCGCCCGCCGCAGTGCCACGCAGTGCTCACTATGGGCCGCGTCTCCTCACGGTGGTATGGGCTCCCGCTGTTGCGCATCTTGTTGCCGTGGTTGACCCGCTTCGCCTGCTGCTTCTGCAGGCACTTGCGGTCGTGGATGCTGCAGGGGCTGAAGCTGTTGTTGGGGTGGTCGATCTCCTCCTTCTCTGCAAGGACACAGACCAGAGGGGGCTCACTGCCGCAGGGCAGCCCCGGGGATGGCGGTGCCCCGGCCCCCACAGAGCAACTTGCACCCCCAGGCACGACGTGCAGCTGGCGCTGCCGGACCCCACACCGCCCTCCCCGGTCCCCACAGGTGTCACCCCCAGCCCCGGGTCTCCTCCTGCCCCCTGCCACCGCGCTGGGCTGAGCTCTCCCTGCAGCACTGGGAAAGGCTCCTGGGAGTTTTTACGACTCATTAGCTGTGATTCATGGGCTTGTTGCCATGCGTCTGTTATTGTAGGGTTGCAAATGCACGCTGCGAGAGCGCTGGACAGTTGCTCCAGTGTGCTGCGTGGCATGAGGGTCTGGCTGAGCCCCAACCAGCCACGTGCCACCAGGCACCAGGTGCTTGCCCACGGCACCGGACCCACAGGGCTGGAAAGTGACCCTGGGATGCACAGCCAGGGAGCCCCAGGAAGACCCCGGTGCCCTGTTCCCACTGCAGCTCCTCAGAGACAGCTTTTTGGAGGCACCGGGGCTGCACCGGGGCGATGCTGAGCACCCACCAGGCCCAGGGCGGCACTGGGCACCGCGGCTGGGAGCAGGGCTGTGCTCTGCCACGGGGCACAGCCCCCGCGAAGACATGAAAGAAGAAATTCCTGGAATAAGAAAGTTAATCTCTCATGGGGCCAATCCCAAAAGGCGGCGCTTGGCATCCTCGCCTGCACCAGGAGCACAGCCAAACTGCGATCCCAGATGTTGGCAGCTGGAGGGAGCATCATGAGACCTGAGCTCTCAGCGCAACTTTATTTTTAAAAAGCTGCTGGTTCCTCCAGTTTGGGGCCCGTTAACGCTCTGCAGAGGGGGGGACGCCTCAGGGAGCCGGGGTTTCACCTGCGCTCGCAGCCGCGTCAGGCACAGCCCGAGCAGTGTCTTGACTCCCAACCCGCCTGGGCTGTAAGAGGAAGGCAGCCAGGGCTCCCTGCCCGAGTTTATCCTGGGGCTGGGCTTATACTAATCAATATTGCAGCCGGCAATGGGAAAAACCTTCCCAAAGCAGGTGGGGGGCGGTCACGGCGCAGCATGGGTGGAAGCACCCAGGGGCTCACAGCATCGGGGATGGAGGCTGCTGGGGTTATGCCCGGCACCAACCCTTCCCGCAGGCAGGCAGCAGACAGGCAGCAGGCAGGCAGCAGGGTCGGAGCCGCAGCCTCCCGCCCACCACGGTCCCCCATCCCGGCCCTGGTCTCCCATCAGCACCTCACGTGGTGGCTCCCCTGCAGCAAAGGGTTCCTGGACCGGCTCCCAGCGGCCCGGTTAAAGTTCACAGAAAAGCCCCGATCAAATCTTTCTCCTTCATTCACGTTATTTGTTTTTTGTTTAATCTGTCAGTTTTTTCCAGGAAATGGCTCATGCCCTTGAAATTTGAAACACAAACCCAAAGTCTCCAGGATCCCATGCAGAGCGATGCCAGCGCGCACCAGCCCCAGCAGCACCAACCACGGAGCCGTGGCGCAACACGGGCACTGGCGGCAGAGCCAAGCCGGGGGCTCGGGCAGGGATGCTCCTTCTCTCCGCTGCCTCCCCCCTGCACCTCCTCAGGGAGACATGCAAGGAAGAGCCAGGTGGGAGATTTGGCACCAGTGGGGATCACCATGCCAAAGACCCGGCACCTCCATGCGCTGCTCGGGTGCCATGGAAAGGCAGGACCGGGAGGCACCATCCGCTGCCCACTCTGCCCGGGGGAAGCCCTCACCCAGCCCCGGCATGGAGAAACACCCCTCCTCCCCCCGCCAGCCGCCTTCAGAGCGTCAAATCTCTCGGCTTAAATAAAACCAGATGCCAATAACATTTTCATAAGGTCACATGAAACGTCAGTGCCTCCGGACAGCAAGGCGGCTCTTGCCTGGCACCCAGCTCTGCGGACAGAGCTCTGGGACCCGCAGTCCCCCAACTTGCACACCAGCTCCAGGATCCCTCCCCGCGACAGGGATTGCTGCAGTCCTTGGGGTGACTTTCCCACCCACTAAGCGATGTGCGGCAGCTCGAGGAGCCTCTTGCTTCCCTTGGCAATCCTCCCGCACCAGCTGGATGAGGAAACTCCTCGCACTCGCGCACAAAGGCATGGAAAAAGCAACTTCTGTGGAGCCTGGAGGCCTCCGACCTGCCAGCCCCCCCAGCTGCTCCTGGTGCAGCCCACTCTGCCCCAACCCCTTGCGAAGCACCATCCGGATGCTAGCCCCGGCAGCACCGGCGCCTGCGGGGTGCCCCCGAGCCTCCTCACACCTCTGCCCCCCGTCCCGCTCCGCCTGGCAGCCTTGGCCATGCAGGGCAGCCCACGCACCGGCCACCACCACCCTGGTGCTGCCGGTCGCGGTTGGGGCTGTGCCAGCAGAGAGGGGTCCCCGAGCGGCTGGGGAGGACAGGCAGAGCGGGGTGTGTGGGGGGGTGCCTGCTTGGCCGAGAGCTGGGGGAAGCCCCTCTGCTCAGTTTGGGATGGAAGCAGGCACCAAGGGGATGGGAATGGGTGCTGCCCTCGCCGGCCGTGCAGACCGGCTGCCCTGTCCCAGCAGGAGGAGGGTTTCTGCCCAGCCTTCTGCTCAGCCCGCGGACAAGAGACACAAACGAGTCATTCAGCGTCGCCTTCAATTAACAGGAGCTGTAAATGAGGTTGGTCACGTGCCCAACTTGTGACTCACCGCACTGAGCCCGAGGGAGCAGTGAAGGGCTCCGGGCTCCACCGCGCGGCTCCCATGGGAGGAGAGCCCGGGGCAGCGAGCGAAGCCTCGGAAGCGTGAGTGTCCGTGGGAGAGGGGCAACTGTCAGGGGCTCCCGCAGCTCCAGCCCAGGCACAAAGGACCCCACGTGTCCCATGGGCCAGAGGGGACATCCACGTGTCTGCGGCCGACACGGCACATGAGCCACAGTGAGTCCCAGCACCCTCCGCTTCCCCGTCCGGCACCCCTGGCGTCGCCTGCGGGTGGTCCTGGCAGGGCCGTGGCGCAGCACCGGCTCTCTTGGCAGCCGGGGCTCTCGCCTTGGCAGGCACCGGCACGGGGAAGTCTGTGCTCGTCCTGCCGAGCGCTGGCGCCAGCGGAGCGTGGGGAGCTGGGGCACAGGGGTGGCTGGGGCACCGGCACCAGGCACCTACTGCCCCTTGGCCAGGGACGCTGGCTGGGAAGCCTGGCCCATCCCCATCCCACGGGGACAGGCTGCTGAGCCCTGCCGTGCTCAAACGCAGCCGAGCACATCTGCGCCTCCCGGCTTGGTGCCTGATGTGAGCCTGATGGAGGAGACGTCAGGATGCAGGAGAGGGACTGAAGGGTGTATATGCAGATGATTCCCCGTAGGGACCAGAGCCTCACCAGGAGCGGCACCTGGCCCGGAGAAACCCGAGCATGGGCGAAGGCCAGACCCCATCCGGGGGGGACAGCCGGGACAGGGCAACAGCCTCGCCTGGCCCCCTGACCGGGCAGGAAGGGGCAGTGATGGATGCGTGTGGGGTGGACGCTGCCGGGGGCTGAACCCAGCCTGTCCTCACTGCCCGTGCACCACTGCTGTCCCTCCCGGTCACTGCACACGGGAAGGGAACGGGATCCATCCCAGCCACTGCTTACAGCAACCACGCAGGATGCATGCAACTCCCATGGGGTCAGTTCTTCCCAGACGTAATTATTTACCCAGCATTAAATCACTCATCATGTGTGCTGGGGAAAATGTCCTCACCTCTTCCCGGCTGCCACACACGGGTTCAGCCATCACCTCCCCCAGGCACCCGCAGGCTGTGCCGAAAAGCCGTGGCTGGAACCTCCCAGGGCCGGCCCTGTCGCAGGGCTCCCGGTTGGCCGGAGCAGCGGGATGCCCCAGGAGCCGACTCGGAACTGGCAGGTCTGGGAGCAGGAGGCAGGGACCAGGGTCCTGCACAAGGTCCCCAGACCCACAGACACGGGAGAGGGTCTCGGCTCAGGAGAGTGGCCACCCGCTCCCTCGCTTCCTACAAAGTCCCGTCCCGCGGGTGCTGCCGGTCCTGGGAGAGCGGAGAGGCTCTTTCCTGGCGATGGAGCAGGGAACCATCGCCCAGCCTCTCGGAAAGCCCAGCCTCAGCCCAGCCCCCGCCGATCCCAGCCTCTTCCATGGAATGCGGAGCCCCCCCATCCCCGGGCCGAGCCCCCAGACAAAGTGTTTACTGGACGAGCTGCGCGTTAACCGCTTCCCAGCCTCCCGCCCGCTGCAGCCTCTGCTCGCCCGGCACCCGCGCGGGCTCAGCCCCAAGGAACGTGGGTGCAGCCAGGGGGCACCTGCTCCATACACCCCTGCCCCAAAATAGGCATTTAAGTCCCTTCTGCTTACCCGGAGGGGACCTGTCGGATGCACCAGCCGTGCCGGGGAGCCCTTGCTGTGGCAGGCAGGGCTGTGGGGGGAGCAATGGAGCCTGGAGCCCCCATCCCCACACTCCCACTGGCTCCGGGCTGCCGGAGCAGGACAGGGACCCACGGCTCGGACGTCCCACTGGGACCTTCCCACCGGGGCTGCACCAAGCAATGTGCTGCAGGGGGTCCTGCCCACGTCCTGCCGGGCTGCCCCGGGCGAAGGGGCTCGCTGCTGCCCGCTCCCCCATCCTGCCACCTGCAACGCTGCAGGCAGGCGCGGTGCCCGGTGGGCGAGCCCCGCTCCCATGGCCACCCACCCGTTCCCAGCGAGGCCAAAACACTGCACGAAGGAAGGGAAAAAACTGCAAGTCTGTTTCCTAAAGGCTCTGGGAAAAAATGCTGCGTTACAGGGGGCACGGCCAAAACCAACAGGCCTTGGCAGCCCAACGCAGCCCCGGGCCAGGGAGCCCAGACAGCTCCTGCAGGATGTGAGATGAGGACAGACAGGCACAGCAGGGGGTCTCCGCAGCAGACCCCGTGCCGGGCACTCGCGGCCAACTCCCGTCCCCGGAGAGGGGCGGCCGGAGGGGCCCATCCACAAAGGGCCCTCCTCACCATGGGGACACCGTCAGAGCTGCCGTGGACCAGCCATGTGAGGAGGGAATGGAGCTGGGATCCGGCCCTCGGGGCAGACAGGGACGGACACTGCTCCAGCCCCTTCTGCCCCTCGGGGAGCTCCAGGTGACCCCGCATGGGGACACAGGGCCAGGCCAGCTCGTGGCCCATCCCATGGTGGGATGCTGCTCCCCAGCTCCAGGGGACGTGGTCCCCATCACAGCCCGTGGAATGGGGAAGCGGGGAGCGTGGCATCCAGACGCACTGATGGGCCAGCCCCACGGGCCGGGTCTCCACGCTCAGCACCCCGGAGCGGCTCCGTTCCCACTGTCAAAGCCACGGCACGACCTGCGCAGCTCTTGGCCCGGGCTCCCACCGCCGGCTCCGCTCCCGGCCCCCAGGCCCCGCCCGAGCACCACTGGGGTGGCAGGGGGCCACGATCAACACCTGCGAGAGGGTCCTGGGGCAGACAGGCGCGGGCAGAGCCTGCAGGCAGTGGGTTTCTCCAGCCTGGCCCTGCCTGCTGCCCACACCCCCCTACCCTGCCCAGCTGTGGGAAGGACACAGCTCTTGGCAGAGCCCCGGCACAGAGCCCAGCCTGACCTGCCTGCGAGGGAAGCAGGTGCCCCGAGGCCTCTTTCCTGTTTCCTCCTGGCGGTGCAGGCAGAGCTGCCGGCAGCATCCCGGGGAAGCAGCAGCGCAGGGGTCACCGTGCGACAGGAGCTTCCCCAGCAGCTGGGACCCGTCCCCGGAGGCCGCGGGTGCCTGCGGGACCCCAGGCTGCCCTGTCATCCAGGGACACTCTGCAGCCGGGGCAGGCCGGGTGATGAGTCCCTGCGAAGCAGCCCGCTCGGGCATCCACGGAGCCACTGGCCGCGGCACTGCTGTGCCAGCGGCGGGTAAGGACGGCACAAACGCGACCCGTCTGCGGGAGCTGACGCGGCCCAG
>WAAD01024722.1:3434-26528 GCA_013389945.1 Fregata magnificens
TACATCTTTCTAAGGTACCCTTTCCTCACTGATATGCAGTTGATAAGATTTTATTGATTGCCTCTGTTAAATTTCTGCTCTTGAGTATTCAACACTGATGTTTGGGGGGTTTTAATTTACCTTTCCTCAGAAGGTTTCTTTATTTCTCCAAATAAGAAATTTTCCCTTTCCTGTAAGCCTTCAGTACTGTGCAGAAAGAAGATCCAAGATGTAGACTCCTTATTCTTGTATAACAGCACATTTAAGGAATAACGTATTGCTTGTTTATTTGCCTTTCGGACTGTTCTCTATACCCAAAGGTCCACAGCTACAGAAATGTTCTCTACCTGGGAACAGGATATTGCAGTCATTGACAATCGCAATGCATTGTAGTGACCTCCACGGTTTTTTAATCCAATAGAATATAGTAGTGGGTGAAAGTACTAACCTTAGACAGGCTGCAGAGGGTTTGAAAGAAAACAGCTAGTTTAATGAGAGAAAATGGACTGCTCAGTGTCCCTTGGTCATGTTACATGTGCTGTTTTGAATTGGAGCATGGTAAAATGGAACAAATGGTCCCAAAATGAGCTAACTGTCCCAACTCAGACCCAGGCTTCCTTAACCCTGCGTGTCTTTAACTCCTTTGACAGCTGTCTTCCACTGGGACAGAGGTGAAACTTCGCCAGACTGCATTTGTTGAGCAGTGGTCCTCAGATTTGTGGCTCTCCCCAGGAAGACCTCAGGACAATTACAAGCGTGTCACCTGGACAAAATGTAAAACTTTGCTGTCAGACTGTCCTGTCCCTGGTAAGGCATCTGGGGCCACCTAATTATGGATGAAAACAAGGTTAATAAAAAGGAAAATCCCTGGAAAAGAAGTGAACTACTATGGAGATGTTACATGTTTGTGAAATGTTCGTATAGCACTGTGATGAGTATACTGTAAAAATGCAGACAAAGTAATAGGTGGAGACCTAGTACAGGAAAAGAAACACTTTCTAAAGGTGTTCTGTAGTTTGTTGTTTGTAGCTATTTGTAGTTTCTGCCCTGTGAGGGAGAACTGATTGTGACTAAAGACTTCATTTATGAAAGATTCTGAGTGTTATGGCAGAGCTGGTTTTGATTTG
This sequence comes from Fregata magnificens, assembly GCA_013389945.1. Taxonomy (NCBI): domain Eukaryota; kingdom Metazoa; phylum Chordata; class Aves; order Suliformes; family Fregatidae; genus Fregata; species Fregata magnificens. Next base: position 4,541 of record WAAD01024722.1, read on the forward strand.
ACCAGTCAATGAACCTTTGAAAAAACATTGAATGAATATGACGTTTTGCATGATAGCTCTAAGCCTGGACAGTGTGTGGGTGAGGTAGGCTGTATTCTGTAGACCTGACCTATTTAGCTGTGTATCTTACTGTGAAATTTCACCTCTAAATATAATTCCAGTATTACTTCCCTTCCATGAGCGTGACACTGCAGCTGTGGATCCTATGCAAAGCCTTACTCATGTGTTTACCTCTGTGGTCTAGAGGACATTGCGCATGCTGATATTTCCTTTAGGCCTGTATTTAAATTTTTGCAAAATCAAGATCTCAGTACACTTGTAATATTCTTCCCTGTGTAGCACGAATGTGTAGTATTATAATATAAATAGAATATAATAATAGTGTAAATGATAATATAAAAGATGAGTTAGCAGTACCTGGTACAATGTAACTGTTCTTAGTTCATCTTTAAGTGCCCGTACGTTAATATGATAACAATGATTAATCATGATAATGTGCTAAAACACTAACAAGGACTAAAGATAGTTCTGAATGACATTCTGTCTTAAATTCATTTGCTAAGCAATGCTGAGAACAGCTGCAGAAAATCACAAAGCATTCTTGTATCTTATGTAGCCTACTTTTTTGTTTTTGTTTTTGTTTTCACTTGGTGAGTGGTTTTCTTGTTTTAACTTGGTTTGTTGGGCTTGGGTTTTTTGGGGGGGTTGGGTTTTTTGGGTTTTTTTGTTTTGTTTTGGTTTGGTTTTTACTTTGATAAACAGAGCCAATTAAGTTCATGATAGAATGTGGCTGGGTAAACTTAGCTTCATAGGTACTGGCTCTACTGGAGCTATAACTGTTGGCTGCATGTTAAGTGAATGCATGGGAAATAGCAATAAATGAGACATTTCCATTCTTGGGTCCCCAGTATATCATTTTAAGATGATCTGCCATTAAACAACGCTTGGGTGATGCTGGAGAGGAGGTGTTAATGCTGTTCCAGCTGTTCTGCCTGGTATCACTTCCAGGTCGGCCTGGGAACACTGGTGGAGAGCCTGTACCAAGAATTAATTTTGTTGGAAGCAGCATTGTCATAATAACATTCAGGTCTGTTCATACCCCTCTGCAGGAGGTTAGAGAAGTGACACAACCTGCCATGAATCTGTGTCATAGAAGAGTTGATGGCAGCCTAAAATGCAAGACAGACTCAATCTGTGCTTATTAAGAGGTGTCTGTTCTGTCTAGATGAGTACAAGAAAAAGCCATTGTTCCCATTTCACTTTGTGTCTAGTGTTCCCTTTTCACTTTGTGTCTAGTGAAACACCGCTCAGTATCAGGGTTCTCTAACAGCTCCAGCAGCAAACCAACAAGCAACAAGAGTCACTGAAATGGTGGAACTGACAGTTTATGGCTAATGGAGGGGGGATCTAGGCTGAAGCATGCAGGCTCATGCCTCCCCAGAAGTCATTTCTTGTACATTTTTGTTAAGATGTATTTGCTTAATATAAAACAAAAATAGTCCTCTCTGAGACCATGGTCTCTGTTAGCTAGATGTACAGGGCTTAAATTTCCAAGGAAGTAATTATTTATATAGTTTAGGTACAAGAAAGAACACTGAAGTTCTCACCACACACATGTCTCGGAATATTTTTAAATGTGCTGAATGTGTGCAAATTCTTTATGCTTTACATCTGAGGATAAATAGTACAGTTCAGCACAGGAATATCTCCAATACACTATGTTGGATACTGAAATCATGGCATTCATGAACATGTATATATTTCACGTATCTAGTCTGCCAAGCCTGTTCCATTCAGTTTATAGTTTTTCAGTGTTTCTTGAGGTGTAAAATTACATGGTCAGAATGTAATACTGTTCCCAGAATTTTCTTTTTTTCCAAAGATGGTAGCTTCGGCTGTGAATTACAAAGACATGCTACCTGCAGATAAAATGTTGCAGTAAATTAGAAAGCCTGAGAGTTTGTGAGAGGGAACTGAAATCAGACACAGTTTTTTGGATAGGACTGAGGTAGGATCAGTCTAGTACATTGCAACTCATAGTAATGTGCTGAAATGATTCTCTCGTTATTTCAGAGTATGTGTTTCATTTAAATTATGTATCATGGGGTACTAGCCGCTATGAGAGCAAAGTAAAGGCAGCTGGCACAAAGGATTAATTCTGGTGCTTTTTTATTGCAGGTATAACCCTGTAAGTTAGAGAAACAGGTTAGAGTCGTGAGAGGGAGAACAGGACAACATTTTTCCTGCTATTCTGTTGTGGTCAATACGTGGCATTTCTGCTGATTGAGTTTCAGTTTGGGAATGTGTCTGAATCATTTTATTTATGTTGTATTACTACACATATCTATATATATTTATGGAAAATCAGTAAAGGTATAAAAATGCCTGTCTTCAGTTTGAATGTGTTTTGTGTAAATTAGGGATGAAATGTTTTTATAGCATTGTGTCTCGCCAGTTTTCTACTGCAGTGAATTTGTTGGGCTCATTAAACATCTTAGAGGACAAGATGTCTGTAAACTCACTTAAATTAATTCATGAACACTTAAACTACTAAAACTTGGTTTTCTCTGTATTTCTAGCTCCTGATTAATTACACTTTCAAAAGTTATTTAAAGTTGAAGGATGAACAGACAAGCTTTATTCCAGTAGGAAAAGAAGATAAAACTTTCAGTCTGCATAGCAGTGATTGGTATCCTGCTTGGCAATGTCTGCAAAGATGCCAGAGTTTACCCTGAGACGCTGCAGGACAACAGCTGTCTCAGTCTGTCCAGCTTATGGTGCATTAGCAGGCACCTACAGGTAGCCTTCATTGGAATTGCAGTGGTTCAATGTGGCATCTTTCAGGTGTGCTCTATTGTAATGCAGGAAGGGTGAAAACAGTACTTGTACAACTCATGTAAGTGTTTGTTAGGTAAGAACAAATGGCAGCTGAATACAAAGTTTGGAACAAGAAAAGAGCAGCAATGGTTAGCCAGATTTCAAGCATCCTATGGTAACTAGTGTGGCCGATTCTTATTTGTTTTTGTAAATATCATGAAATAGTATTATATTAAAGATCTTGTGATAATGCAGTTGGGCTCTAATAAAAGTGGGGCTTTTCTTCAGTGTATGTGTTACCATTTTAAAATCTGTAGAGTAGAGTTAGAACACTGCTTTTAATCAGAATTGTTAGCAGTGGTCAGCTCAGGGCAAAAAAAAGCAAAAGACCCTTTTACTGTTAGCCCCAACTAAAACCAAACCAAAACAAAAACCCCAGACACCAAACAAACAAAAAACAAAGGAAAGAAAACAAAACAACACAACTTGTGAAAGTAGCAACTGATTTGGTAAACAACGCAGTCTGGAAAATTGTTATTCAAGCTGATGGGCTATCTAGGTTAAAAATAAAATTTCAAAAAACCCAGTATTGTAAAATACTTCTTGTGAGGTCAGGATCTGGTGTAAGATTTTATCCTTTGTTTGTTTTTTAAGGCTACAGCTTGTGTATCGGTAGTTGTAGGTACTTAAATAACAGAAAATCTAAGCCTTCCTCTTTGTCATGCCCTGGAGAACAGAGTATTGAAGACAAAGAGAATCAGGGGAGACAAGGAATGACTGATAAAAGGTGTTTGTACTGATGCAGAGAGGTAAGGGGGGGAAGGTTGCTTTTATAGCCACACTTACAGGTGCTTTAAAGGTTCATTGTGCTTCAGAAATGTCATGTTCCTTTTCCTATTTCCCATCATCATTCACAAATTTCTGCCTAGCCCAACTTAAAACTCCCTGCCACTCAAAAGAATATGGAGTCTTATTTTTCATGCATCTATTTGATTTCACACCAAAACCCAGAAACATATCCTAGGAAAAAAAAATGTTAGAAAGTAAAAAAACAAAACAAAACAAAACAAAAAAAAAAACCAAACCAAAAAAAACCCCCACCACCAAAAACTAAATGTTACAGAGAAATATATCAGTTTATTCAGCTGCTCATTTCTACACTCCAGAATGTTTGGATTCAAAAATGAGATAAAAAAAAAAAAAAGCACTTGGCTATGCAAGCAAAATTGAATTTTGTTCATTTGTTTCTGGGGCAGCTGTCAGAAGGATGGGTTTCAGTGAAACCCAGTCCTCCTGAACTTTTGTTTTGTTTAGGAATTTGACCCATCCTATTTATATTAGCTTTCAGTGGTGCTTCCAGTAGATGGATTAAAAGCAGGCACCCAGGCCATCCTGACTGAGTGGACATGTCATTTATTTTGCTGGTGCTTTGGTTTTATTATCTGACAAATATGTATGGAAGAGCTCTTGAGTAGTGCTGTAAACGTGTGTTTATAAAACATCCAACTCCAACTTTTGCTTAGCACACTGTACTTTTGGGAGGGAGGTGGAAGTCTAAAAGGTGGGGCTTTTATCATCAGGTTTCTTCCCTGTGGGGTATCACTGAACCTGTCTCTTACTGATTTTGCTGAAAAAGCAGTAAACTGTCAATTACTTAGGAAATACATGAACCGTGCACATTATTGCAAAGGGTATGCTCTGATCTGTAGTCTACACGAGGCTGGAAACCATGTGAAGCAAACTTCTCATCTAAATTCAGGTATTTTTCTGTGGACAGTGAGTCATTTTTGTGTGGAGCAGGCTCGTGACATTCATTGCATGTTGCAGTAGCTTATGCTATGACTTTGAAATGGAGGAGTCAATCAGCTGTCTCACAGTGGGATAATACCTTGCAGGTGATGTCAGGTCAGTTGGGTTTAGGTTGAGTTGTCTTATATGCAGCTTCTATGGGAGCTGGAAATGATATCGGAAAATACGTAGGGACAATCAGATCTGATTCTCTAGGCATCTGCTCCTGTTTAGGAAGCAGGGACAATCATATCTGATTCTCTAGGTGTCTGCTCCTGTTTAGGAAGCAGGGCTCAAACTTATTTATGATAGAGGAAATTAGTGTCCTTCAGTGCATTTTTTTCAGCTTGGCATTGAAAAGTAGACAGCAGAGCTGCTGGCTTATGCTTGTATTCTGGAAACATGGCCTTTGTGAGGTTCGAGAGAACAAGAAATCATGGAATTTCCTAACCTTTTGGAAATAGGAACAGAAAAAGAGGCAGTCTGTCTTAAAATGCTCTGTCAAGGGAGTAATGGTAATGGTTCATGTACAGGCACAAAAGAATACCTCTTACTCCACCTGTCTCATCATGGCAGCAGCAGCCACTTGCCTCAGAGAAGGGTAGGTACCTCAATGTAAGCAGCCCGTGGGCAAGATGGGGTCACAGGCTGGGCCACAGCTGGGCTACCCCAGTAGATGATGTAGTAGACACAGTAGACAGTTGCTTCAGAGGAAACATACTTTAACTTACTTTAAACTAGTTAAAATTCCATTTGCAAATTAGGGACAAGAGCATAGAGCTTTGTGCAGGCCAACTGACCAGGTATTTATAAGCGGAATTTTTTCCTGAATATTTACAAAAAGTATTCACAGGTTGAGTTACTAGCCCATGGCATTTTCCAGTTAGGTACTGAAAGGTTGTTATGGGCACTTCCTAGCTGGATTGCAGTGTAGAAATAACCCAATATAAGGGTACATTACAAGATGAGGGCAAAACGAGGGCAGAAATGGCAAGAATAAATATGAATGAATTAGGATTGGTGCATATTATTGGTAGTGTTGACAACATCTCAGCCGTTAGGTCTGTGTAACTGGCAGCAATAAAGGCAGCTGTCAATGATGGATGCTCTTATTACTGTTACCTGGAACTTTAAACTTCATTCACTGTTTCATGTATTCATATCCACTATAAATTGGGAACAGTCATTTCTGGAAGTTCTCCTTAGTTTATTTCTTAATTCATGTTTCAGTAGTTCTTCAATTAGTCTTCTCTTCAGATAGTTTCTTTTGGAAGTGATTATTGCATTTTATGAAGTGACCTAGAAACTGTACCTCTTCTGGCAGTTCTCATCTGTCTTTTCCTATTTCTAATAGTTTCTGTCTTTTTCTCACTGGCTGGACACTTGTGGTGGGTTGACCCTGGCTGGATGCCAGGTGCACACCAAACCTGCTCTATCAGTCCCCCTCCTGTGCTGGACAGGGGAGAGAAAATATAACGAAAGGCTCGTGGGTCAAGATAAGGACAGGGAGAGATCATTCACCAATTACTGTCATGGGCAAAACAGACTTGACTTGGGGAAATGAGCTTAATTTATTAACAATCCAATCAGAGTAGGGTAATGAGAAATAAAACCACCTTCTCCCCACCCGTCCCTTCTTCCCGGGCTTAACTTCACTCCTGATTATTCTCTACCTCCTCCCCCCGAGCAGCGCAGGGGGACAGGGAATAGGGCTTGTGGTCAGTTCACCACACATTGTTTCTGCCGCTCCTTCTTCCTCAGGGGGAAGACTCCTCACACTCTTCCCCTGCTCCAGTGTGGGGTCCCTCCCACGGGAGACAGTCCTCCATGAACTTCTCCAATGTGGGTCCTTCCCACGGGCTACAGTTCTTCATGAACTGCTCCAGCGTGGTTCCTTTCCATGGGGTACAGTCCTTCAGGAACAGACTGCTCCAGAGTGGGTCTCCCGTGGGGTCACAAGTCCTGTCAGTAAACCTACTTCAGCGTGAGCTCCTCTCTCCATGGGTCCGCAGGACCTGCCAGGAACCTGCTCCAGCATGGGCTTCCCACGGGGTCACAGCCTCCTTGGGGCATCCACCTGCTCTGGCATGGTGTCCTCCACGGGCTGCAGGTGGATATCTGCTCCACCACGGACCTCTGTGGGCTGCAGGGGGACAGCCTGCCTCACCATGGTCTTCACCACAGGCTGCAGGGGAATCTCTACTCCGATGCCTGGAGCACCTCCTCCACTCCTCCTTCACTGACCTTGGTGTCTGTACAGTTGTTCCTCTCACACGTTCTCACTCCTCTCTCCAGCTGCAATTGCGCAGGTTTCTTTTGTTCCCCCTTCTTAAATTTGTTATCCCAGAGGCGCTACCACCGTTGCTGATTGGCTTGGCCTTGGCCAGTGGCGGGTCCGTCTTGGAGCCATCTGGCATTGGCTCCATCTGACATGGGGGAGGTTTCTAGGAGCTTCTCACAGAAGCCACCCCTGTAGCCCCCCCCGCTACCTAAAATTGCCTGGAACACCAGTCTCTTTTTCAGAAAAACAGCCATGATATTCATTGCCTTTCTCAGAAGAAAAATAATTATTTTATTCATAGACTAGGGGAAAGAGTTTGAGGAAATTTATGAACTCGCATCTTTTGTTCACCTTGGGACTGAAATAAATTATCTTAAAGTATTCATGTGGACTCGTGTTGTTCTGTGGATAAAAAAAGGTAATACGGATTTCCTTTCCCCCTGCCCCAATTTGGTAAACTGTTGTTGTATAACTTGAGCAAAAATACTACGCTTGACCTTGGGAGGAGGAAGCACATTATAGCATTTACAAGATGGTGATCAATCTGCAGCCTGTCAACCGACAAATTTTGTCCTGTCCATTTTGCCATGTTTACATGCTGGAAATGTTGCTGTATTCTTTTTCTAATGTATTTCCAATTATCTTGTAAATGGCTACCTTTTTTTTTTTTTCTTTTTTAAGGGTTATACACAACAGTGTCTAAAATGTGTCTGGCAGTGTTGACTTAATGTTTTAGCTTGTGCGATCCTAAGTTCTTCCTGCCAGACAGTCTGCACAGACTGGCAACTCTCAGATGGCACAAGCACCTCACAGAGCTCTCCAGCAGAGGATCAGGCTTTTTTCAAAGCAGGCTACACGTGAGCATGGGTTTTTTTGAACTTTGAGGATTTAGACTCAGAAGTATGTTTGGGAGATATTATTAACTACAGCTGGTTGAAGAAAATGTTGGCAGAAGACTCTTCATTACAAAAAGTGCTTTTAACAGAAAAGAAACATTTGCTTTGGGGGGGAGGAAATTAAAGAAAATCAATTGAAGACTAAGTATTTCAATTCATTTGTGTTTTCCTGTACTGTCAGGAATATTTTTTTTTTTAGGCTTTTTTGCTTGAATTTTTAACTATTAAGGTTTTCTTTCTAGTTTAGAAATATTTTTAAAGTGTTGGATATACCGCAGATGGCAAAAATGCAGTTCCAGTGGCTGTTAGTAGTGTGGGAACTTGAGCATGCTTGAAAGAGTCACAGTCCATCAGGTTTGAGACATTTGTCTGCTAGTGTTTAAAAAAAGTATTCATGTATTTTATATATACATATTTTTCATATGTTTTTCATCATATTCAGACCTGTTGAGAAGTCTAGAAGATTGTAACTGAATAAGAGTAAAATTAGGCAAGGTGCTGCTAGCTTCTACGTAGTTCAGGAAAGGTTTACATTTGTAGTTAAAGTGTAAAAGCACTAGGAAGTGAATCCAGAAAACCTTGTTTGGTCTGTTGCTCGTTCAAATGGCAATTGCTTTTTTGTGGTATATATTCCTTGTCCGCTGCAAGAAAAGAGCTGAGTGTAATTGTGACTTTACTGGCCAACAGACATTTCAGAAACAGAAAACAATCCCCTGTTGAGCCCTTGATAAAAGCTGCCACCCAAAAAAACACGTTAAAACCCTGAAACCGTAATCTAAAAGTCTACAGCCCTGGCATTATGACAGAGTTCTACGTTTTTCATTCATGTTTACGTTTCTAGTTTAGGAGAGTGAATGCCAGTGCTCCAGTGGAATTGTGCGAGGGCTGTGTTATGCTTTATGAGTACAGGCCTCTACTGATGCTGATGTGAAGCTGCACTGTCCCCATGGGAGCTCTAGGAAGCATTTATGCCTTGGGCACACACTAGATCGCTGAGATTTTCCTAGAACAAAAAGGGCATGTGGGTTTATATCTCCCTTAAGAGCTTTTTCTTCTTTAGATGACCATATGCATTATGCACACATGTAAGGGGTGTGATTATTATTCCTGCTATGTAATACTGATCTGATGGCATGTGTGCATGAAGCTTTACAAAATGTGCGGTGTTTATACTTTCTAAGCTTCTAGTCTAACTGGGATGAGTATTAGGTAAATGGGTTAATGATTTATAGGGAGTAGAATTAATCAAGTGTGAAGAGCTGGACAAAATAAAGAGTATCTACATTGCTATTTTGTTGTGACCCTAAAGAAAGGTGTTCTAGCTGTGAGGAAGCTCTGGTATTTGAGTCACAGCTGAAGAAGCAGCCAAAAACATTAGAAGACCAAGCTATGGATTGCAGCATTTTTTGAAAAATACATAAGAAGGTGCTAAATGGAAGAACTTGAGAATTACTCTTGCACTTATATTTAGGCAGTCAAAAGTAGGTTAAAGTTGTGTTCTTGTACTTTTTAAATTCTTTAGTAAAAGTAATTCATGTAAAATACGTTTACCCTGATCATGGCAACGTATCGCTTTGTAGTACCCATCTTGGATCTTTCAGTCCGAACTCTTTTAAAGTAATACAAAGGTTTGTCATTTAAGTTATTCTTTAGTCTTTCTCCCTCTCTTGCTTCCTGGCATTACATACTGCAGAGTTCTTCTGGTGGCAAAGGCTTCCTGAAGGATGCTCAGCTTGTTCTTGGTAGGATATACCATACCTTATTAATGGCAGTGTTTTGGAGACAGAAGTCCTCAATCCATCTGGTGTACCCAGGTAAATTAAACTTGTTCCTGTACTGTCCTTAGCCCCCTTGGCTTACTGGATCAGACACCCATATTTGTTGCTGTTTACCCCTTTGCGCAGCTCTGAGGGGAGCTGGGATACAAGAAAGAATACAGTTCTTGATGTCATTTCACATTTGAATTGTATTCAGTACCTGTGAAAATCTTGATTTCATATGAGGTGTTTGACCTTGCATGTTTCCATAGATTTTGAAAGCATTTTATTTCCTGTGTCTGACCTCTCTGGTTCCTCAGCAGACTCAAGTCTTTCTGAAAACTTTCGACAGCTAGCTGAGAATAGGAGAGGCAGACAATTACCTGTTTGTCTAAAATATCTGCACTGTATCTCTGCTTTAAAGCACTTACATCGTTTCTCTATAACTGGGGGTGGGTGGGGGGTGTGTGTGCCCTGTTTTGCTTTCCATTTTCTCTTTTCCCAAACCGTTTGTCTAGAAAATTGCCCAATTTGAATTTTTGGCTCCTTTTTTTCTTACCAAAGCACTAGGAGAAGCTCTTCTTTGGTTAAAAGGAGCATGCTAAGAGGGCACCTCTGCCCTTACACCTTCAGCTTAGTTTGCAGTGATGTGAAGAACAGTTTTTACACTGTTACTGGAATCTTGATATGCTGCCTTCCATTTCAGTACTGTAGAAACTTTCATGTTGCTGTATTAGTTCACCTCCATGAATCACTTTCTCTCTCCCTCTCTCTTTGGTTGTTTCAACAAATGGCTTATGAAAAAATTGTGTTTAAAATTTTCCATTTGGAATGGATGACACACTTTTCTGAATAGAAAGTGTCTGATATAAAAGGTTAATCCCCAACCCCCTCAAATCATTGAATCTTTTGCTACTCAGCAAAGTAGGAACAAACATGTGTCTGTATTCTGTTGTGTATCTCCAAGGATCTGATGTGATGGCAGGGGGCAGAGAGAACAATTTCCTTTCAGAAAGTGAAATTGGGAAATGTAAGTAGAAAAGTAGCTCTGCAGTTGCAACTAGAGAAGAACATGATGGCCCATGAAAATGCAATGTCTTTCATGCTGTAATGTCTTTATTTACTACAGAAAGATAACAACTACAGGAAAGTATTTTGCAGCAGAGTTATCTTTTTTCAGTGTTGCTGCTTTAACTTCACCTGAGTTGTTTTGTGCCACTTGGCACAGGAAAGTAGACTAAATTTGGCACATACGATTCCTGCTGGCCATTTCACACTTGGGAAAAGAACCAAACCTAAGATTATTTTCATGCACAATTCTGAGTGTGCTATATCCCAGCTCTTTGAAGTCCCTGCCCATTGAAATAAACTGCTGGGCCCTCTGCGGGGGTCAGTGTTTCGTGGGGTAATATTTGAAGTGAGCCAGCATCCCAGGCTGATGGAGACTGGCCATGGGATTCAAGAAAGTCCACGCTTCTCCCCATTATCTCTTGCCCCTGTTCCTTTATTTAGTGTGGCAGCCTATTAAAAATGGAAGAACCTTGAAACAGAGAGAGATTCTAAATACATCTCCTGAAATGGCAGAGGCTTGAAAAGGCTCCTGTAGTACATACAACAGAGGTGCAAAGTTTCTGTTGCAGCAAAGCCAGAACATGGGAGTGCTCTGGCTGTCCTGTTTGTATCTGCTTCTCGTGTCTCTCACAGAAGATTCACAGGTAAGTAAAATAATCCATAAATAACCATATAGGACATTACCTGCACAGTAGGCCTCAAATAGGAGGACCGTAATCGAAGTCCTAAACAAGAACATTTTATTTGCTGTAATCATTAGCTATTATAAACCTGGATAGCCTTGCTTTTCATGTAAGGCTCAATCTCCCCTATTAAATTCCTGGCCTTGGTGCACTTTCTGCAACAATAAATCGGTTCCTTGGTCTTTTTAGAAATGTACATGAAGAAGTGTTTCTACTTACCGTCTTTGAAATTCCTACCCTCTGACTTTATCAAAGTCACTTTATTCCAATGCTACAGGACAAAGAAAACAAACAAAAAATTTACTTTCTTGTGACAGTTAACCTTTGTGTTTTAACGCGCTATTCCTTGTTTTACTTGTATACAAGAACCTAACAGGAGCATGACTTGGTTTTAATCACTCCTTACCTGTCCAGTCTAAGTTCACAAAACTGTAAATTTTTTTCTAATGTGCTAGTTTGTGGTCATCTGTATAACAGGTAACTAGCAATAACCTTCACTATTCTGTATCTTTGCATTAATCGGCTACTGTGTTTCTGGTTTTGCTTATGGGAAAACAAATTACACTGTTGCAGCAACACCACTCAGCAGCAGTAGATATGCTTTGTTTAAATAGTTCTCCTCTCACTGTTTTGTCAGACCCTAGAACTTTAACTGTATTCACTGGATATGTAATTATCATTATTATTCCTTGTAGTAATGGATAGTTTTATTTCTTTTAGTTTTATTTAGCAGCTAGACCAAAAATATAGTAAGCTAAGTTTTTTGCAAATCACGTGCCAGACATGAAGAAGTTGGGCATCAGTGAAAGCGTAGGTGCTGCGCTTCAGTTTTTGTGTAGTTAAGGGCTTGATTAATTTAAGAACTTCATGGCCAAATCTGATGTAGCGTTTAAGGAGAAGTGCCTATTTGGAGAAGGGAAAACAAACCTACATGGGATTAGTAGCACATAGGGATTGTAGTATCAGTGTACACGTGCTGCATTCAATGCATGCAGACAGCCAAGGAGGCTAAAGAAGAAAGCATTGTGCAGTTGTGTGCATCAGCTTGTAGGCTGAAAATCGTTCTGTTTTTACTTTTTACTATTTTACTTACCAACAAAGCCAATTATCCTTTGAAAAACTTTTACCCAGCACTAGGTACAGCTAGATTGGAGCAAGGAAACACCCACTTTTGCTGGGTTTGTACCCTGCCTAACTAGGAGGGAGTCTTGGTTTCTTTAGCCTTTCTGCACTAGCATGACATACGTTCTAAGCAACAGCAGTGTAGGTAAATGGATATAGTCCAGCAGCAGACAAGCTGTTTTTTCCAGTCTTGCATCGTATTAGATTTAATTATTGATCATCAGAAACACAGGACCTCTTCTTACTCCATTAAGAATTTTTTCTCATATATTTAGAGTTTTAATCAACACAACCCAGAAGGTGTCAAAATATTTTCTGTGTTTTCTTATACAAGATGCAACTGCCATTTGGTATTAACAGTTTGCAGTGATTTTGCAATAAATCCTGCTTGCATCCCTGAGATGAGTAGTTCTACTAGCGTTTTTGTTATGGGAGTAATTAAAATTTACAAATGTTAAAGCTTAGGAGAGGGGAAAGCTTTTCAGAAAGGAAGGAATCTGGATTTTAGTTGTTTGAGAAATAAGCTGTTGTAGCTGCAGAATTTACAGTGTAATCTGCTCATGGCCACAGGCTTGTACTCCAGAACTAAGCCTCTTATATTTTTTTTAGAGTAATAGTATTTTTAGTTGTGTAGCTACTGTATTAATATGTAAATATAAACCAAGGGACTGAGCATCTTGATTTTGCAAACTGAAGCAACTGTCCTTGCTTTGAGCAGAGAGGTTGGATAATAGCTTTCCCAAGGTCCCTTCAAATGTGAGTGATTCTGTGATTCTGTTCCTGAGTAACTGTGAGGTGTAAATTGGCTAGGTTGGTTCAGTGGCCAATTATACAGTTCTTTTAATGTTATAATAAATATAGACGTTTCAGTTGAGCAAGTTATTCCATAGTCCTAAACAGCTTTTCTTATCTCCATTATGCAAACTTTGATATAGGAAAGATGAGCATCAGTAGAATGTAATATAATTTTTTATCAAATAAGTAAAAGCATGGCTAAATATTATTTTGTTTCCATAATTTGTTCCTCTTAAGTCACCAAAACCATAAATTTTTCCTCTAAATTGAATGAAACTGTCATGGAAATTGCTGTTTACCATAGTGCCACAAAATGAAGGTACCCTGAAACAGGATTTCTATCTGGATCTAAGTGCCCTGGCCTTTCATACATTGCTCCTGAAGTTTTGCTTTTGACTAGGATATTCATTCTTTTTACATACATTCTTCATTAATGGGGTGCTTAACTTGCATAACAGAGCTTTTTATTTTTTTTTTTTTTAATAGAGGAAAACAAATTTCTGAGAGGGTAGAATTTTTCATTCAGCTGTGCTGAGATGGTTACCTCGATTAAAAAAAATTTGCCTTTACCATTGTGGTAAAGGTTGTTATCTTATGGTAGGCAAGTAGTAAGTGTTTTACCGTGCTCAGCTCTTTCCAGTTAGGTTTTCTTCATTTTTTGGTGACAATAATACCATGGTCTTGCACACTTACCACTGGAGGTTCATCCTGTGCAAATTCAGAGCTGCTTCCAACATCAAAGTCTAATTTAATGCCTCTAGGAAGTGGTTAGATTTTAATTTTCTCTTTGAATTTGCATCAGAGAATGAAGATATTCAGCTACAAATGAAAAGATGGTATGAGAGATTATGACAAGATCATCATAAACTTTGAGTAATTAATCTGCTGCAGCATCTCACAGGAGCAGGTTCTTTCTCTGATAGTACCTGTTCGTAAAAGTAAGTATTACTTAGGTATGTGATATCTTGAACTGTTATAACTTGGACATTTACACCAGGTATTGTTAAGTGTGGAAATCTGACTCATAATAATTCACATGAGAATACATGGGAAGCTGGTAGCAGGGCCAGACCTGGAGCTCATTTGTTCCTGTCTTCTCCATGTGAGCTGTGATCATTAGGAAAACCTGCTTATCGGTCCCTTATCTTTTCAGTTTGTATGCTCTTTTCCCTTATCTTTTCAGTTTGTATGCTCTTTTTCCTTTCATATGTATTTCCTCTCAAAGCCCTTTCAGTGCTATTCCTAAATTCTTTCTTTACCACTCTCTTTTCTCTTCCAGCAGTTCAGTTTTAGAGCTGCTTGCATGATTCCTGTGTATTTTTACATGCCATCACTTCTCATCCCAGTGGAAGATGATCTGTTTCTGCTGGGGTTTAACCTTAATAATTACCCTGTTCACACCATTGCTTTCCCCAGTTCTGCCAAGAATAATTAAAATGAAAGCATAGACACAACAGAAAAAACACTCTTTCTCAGTAGAAGCACTCTCCTTGTCTATTATTAATCCACTTGCAAATTTCAGTTCATATTTATCCTCTGTCAGGTCTTGAAGCTTCTTGCCAAGCAGTAGGTTTCATTTGAAGCTGATACTGAAAATGCCCCTTTGTTGCAGTGCTCTAAATTAGATGTGAAAAAAACCTAAGTTCTAAAAAAATTGCTGATAAGCCTGAAGGTCTGCTTTTTGAAGACCAATTTGATAGGATATTTGGACATATATATATAACCCAATCATAACTGGCAGCAATTATATGAAAAATTCGGGCAAATTGCGGCCCTTCTTTCTTGATCCAGCATGTTAAAGAAGACAGAGCCCACGCATGAAATTCTGTAGGAGTCTGGGGATCAGAAATTGCCATTCTCTCCTGGTATGCTTTCTCACGCTATGTGACTTTGGTCAGGTCTTCATTATTTCATACATTCAGGATACAAAGATGCTAAATGGAAAGATGCAGTATGCTGACAATATTCTGCAACTTCTTGATTTTTCTCCTTGTTGTTTATACAGAGCAGAATAGCCAAATTTGAGTAAAGGAAATATATAGTTACAGGAGTGAGAGCATTACTCAAAGCTTCAGAGAACTAAGCTACTGTGATGAGAGCATATATTTTCAGATGGAGAGAGGCATTCCAGTACTGGAAATGCATGAAATGATTCAAATACATTTTCAAAACAGGAACCATTAATAATTCATAAATGTTAATCTTTGAACATTAGTGTTTTTCAAGAAGGTTTTTAAGTGACAGCAAAATTGATAAATTGGCCCCTTTCACTGAAGTGGGACAGGATATTTTTTTTTTAATAACTTCAAATGATTATGCTATTTCATTAATTTTTTTCATGCTCTGAATCTTTCTGTTCATGAATGAAATATAATGAGGCAGCAATAAATAATTAAACTTTTGTAACACAAGTGTAGAACTACGTGCCTGTGAAGATGGGGAGCACATTCACTGTACCTGTTGTGCACGTGTGATGTATTCAGAAGGTAATATCAAATAAGCAGAAATGCTGGATTTGGCTCTTGATATGAATATATATAGTTTTCACTTATTATTGAGATTATCACACTTGATGGGACTGAGAATAGATTGTAGCATATTATTATGGGATGTCCTGTGAATCTGTTAAAACCTTCCAGTTTGCAGCCATACTGTGCCAGGTGTAAATCTAGTGATGTTTTAGATACAAGTAGTTCTATCTATGTTATCTTCAGCTGCCATTTGATTTCTTTTTAAATTGGAACTCATATTTTTTAATAATTTTTTCCCATACAGGGTTATTTTTTAAATTAGGATTTGAAGGATTTGTTTCCAATTAGTTTTGTTGTATGACGTGTAACTACTTCGCAGAGTACAGCCTCAGGAGTATGGGAGGTGGTGAGAACAGCACCTGGGCTAGTTTGGGACTCGATTCATTTCAACTGCAGCAACACTGGTTTAAATACATGTCAAACAGCTTCTGCAGCTTTTCTCATCAAGAACCTTGTTTCAAGCCTGGATTGGTGTATTTGACACAGATCATTTTGCTGTGGGGTGCGGTGAAGAGTCCTGCCTGTCCAGGCTGTGATGAATAAAGCAGTATTGCAGCAGGGCAGCTGGCTCCTTCTCTCTGAATTAAAAAGTTATATGGAACTTTCCTGAGGCTCCACATTTGTCTTCCAAATTGTCACAAAAAAGCTTTAAATATGCTTTGACAGGCTAAGGCAATATCTATTGGGCATGAGAGGTTTGCATGAGGGATGAGGAGACGTAGCGATGAGAAACCATCATGGAGATATTTTCTGAAAATAAAGTGACTGTGATGCTTTTTCCAGACAAGAGGGCTTGTTAAGTGTCAACTGGAGAAGCAGCTTGGAGGCAACATGGTGGGTACAAGTGCCGAGACTCTCCTCAGACCAGTACAGCAACAGTTCAGGCCCTTCAGGCTCAAAGTTTGCATCTATTGGGCCTAAGGCAAACAGAGGCTCTGCATTCATGATCCAGAAGCCAATTATGTGAACAATAGTGCAGTCTGGGAAGGAAAACAAGGCTCCCTAGGCCAAAAGACTCGTTGCCAAATTGCCCAGACATTCACTGGGTACCAACATTGTATAGCTTTGAGGGTGAGGAAAGAATTCAAGGACGAGAAGAAAGATTTACTGCGGGAGGCTATATTTGAGAACTACGGTTACTATTGGTTTTCCAGTCTGCTTTGTCTACCGTCATTGTGCGGTTTCCTCTCTGCTCTCAGTAATTATACTAATAGTATTGATTTAATCCTTTCAGTCTTCAAAGAGCTGTTTGAATAATAATGAGATAATCCTCCTGACCCCTGGAGAAAAAGATAAGCATTATTAAAAATAAACAGTCCTTCTCCAGAAAAGACAGATTTGGTAGCAACACTGAGGGGAAGGGGAAGTTCATGCCTGAAATTGGGGCATGTCATTAGCCCACATTCTGTTTGGAAGAGTAGCTGTTGATAAGGGAGGAGGAGTGGAGTGAAGAAGAGGATGGCGAAGCAGCAGGCCAGGTAGAGGCCAAGCATCAGTGGTGTTTTCACAGTCCCAGGCAGCAGTTCAGTTGGGGGCTGTGCCCCTGCACAGCTCAGAGGATTTCCAGGATTTTCTTACTCTTGCCTTCATGTCTACTTTCCTCCTCCTATTTTAGTGCCTCCTCGTTTTGTCTTGCCTGAAAGTAGATCATGTTTTTGCTGCTGAGACTTGCATGGTTTTACGGGTTCTGGCATATGGATGCATTGATCCTGAAGAAAATTTGAGATCCAGTTGTGGTGTTGGTGTTTCATAGACAGGTTTTCTCCCTGTGATGCTACTGTGATCTCTGGCTTCCCAGCTGGATGCCAGCCTGGGTTATTACAAGATGTTTTGTTGTATCAGCACTGTTCCATTCTCCCAGTTCTTCCCACCCTGTGTGATTTTGCTCAAGGTTGAAAAGATAACGTGTCAGAAGAAATATTGGATGCTTACGCTCTCACCTAAAGCTCAGATCCCTCGTGAGTGAGGCCATTTGTCAGTAGCTTCTTGGTTTGTAACTGCTTTATGTTGTGACACAATTATCTCAGCATCAGGTCAGTTCTTTATTCGCTTTACACAGACACTTCTTCAATGTCCCTATGTGTCAGCTAGCACCAGAGGAGGTATGATCAAGGGTATGTATGCGGTTGAGTGTGAATGTATTTTCTGCATGAGGGAATTAGAAGTTACATACATGTGTGATTACTTACAGGGCACTGAAGGGAATCTTGTATGAATTCAATATACGAAGACACGCACTACATAAAACATGAACTCAAATGTGTTTTGCCCTTGGTATACAGTCTTACAGACCTCTGTGCTACAGAAAGGTATTCTCATTCCTGGTGTACAGTTGGAGGATCTCAGCTCTCTAGTGATTCATTTGGTATATCTCATGTGCAGAGGAATATGAGTATTGATCTAGGCCATTAAAACATATCATACTTCTATTATTTTATAAGCAGTAAATGCATACAAGGACAACATAATACATTGTAAAATGTATTCCAGTTCATAAAATTCACCAGTCTATTGCTTTGCCCAGGGTGACTATTAACAGTTACAGTCACTTCTGTGGAAAGCTGAGGAGCTGTATATGACTAGTAACGCATATATAATACAAAGTGTGTCTTCTCAGTAGACCCTCGCAGCAAATTCAGTGAGGAATGAAATTCTGCCAATTCCCTTCCTTTCCTTTCTTCACTTTCCACTATTAGACTCTGTCTTGAATATAGTATGTTATGACTAATAACATTTCAGTCATTGATTATTATACCAATATAATGCATCCAGCTGTTGGGATTTCATAGTGTATATATCTGCAGTATGAGAGTGTAATTATCTGCTGGCTTTCCAGAATCACTGGCAATATGACTAATGTTAAAAGCTTTTTAAATATTTTTCTTTCTCCTTGTTTTAATATAAACTCTCTGTGGAATGTGAGGGTCTGGTAATGACTCACTGGGCAATGAGGCAGCAATCTCAGACACTGTAAGGTGATGCAGAAAAGGTCATACACTTGCTTTCATAACAGGATTATTCATTCATTCATTAAAAATAAAACACATGTGGGACCACATGATGAATTCAAGTTGGCAAGTATTGGTGAATACTTTCTTGTAGTTTTGTAAGTCCTGATCAGTTTGTGTGAGGTGAAGTTATTCCAAATTAAGTCTTGTCTTATTTAGTGACATTTACACCTGAAGTCAGTTAATTGTTCCTATTGAAGACAAGTGCTGTAAGGAGCCACACAGTGTTTCAGAATCATGGCTATATCTTCATGGAGTGATGGTTGTGTTTTTTGGGGTTTAAGTCATTGCAATGAGCTTATATTTAAAAGAAAAACATGAAGTTCTATATCGTTTATCTCTTTTTACCTAAAAGTTGCTGGTTTTTTAATTGTACTGTTGAAAGTTTTGGGTTTTTTTTTGAAATGTAGTCATGCAGAAAAATCAATGTGCTCCAAAGTTGTGTGACGTAGCTACCTATTTCAGCCTGATAGCATTACTGTGGCTTTTTTTATTGATGTCCCATGCTAGAATGTAGCTAGGAAAGGATTGTTCAGTCAGAGCTGAATATGGTACTATGGAATTAAGTTAAAACATCTGTAATAGGGTACATAGGGAGGCCTGTCTAGTCTAGCATGACAGTCCCTTGGCCAGTATCAGATGCCTGTGAAAGAATCTAAAAATAGGGTGAGCATATAGTGGCAGACTGTGACTCAGGGTTGTCTTGAATCAGAGGTGATAGTTTTGAGGTTAATAGCCTTCAGCAGATTCCTTCTTATGTGAATTTGTCAATTCATACTAGGACTTACGTTGACTTCTGACATCCACAGCAACGTGAGGCAGGGAGTTTCACAGTCTGACGAAACAGTGTATGAAGAATTCTCTCCTATTGCTGATTCTGAATCTGTTGTTTGGTAACTTAATTTGATGCCACATACTTATTTTGTTTAAAAAAAACAGGGAAGAGTGTTTTCCACTTCACTTTTCAGTATGCCACTCATTTTATGGATCTCCAGCATATTTCCACTCAGCTCTTTTCTAGGCTAAAAAAATTCTCAGTCTGTGCAGTTGTTTCATGTAAGGAATCTGTGTGTGCTTTGGACCCTTCTTACCACCCTTTTCTGTAACTTTTCTAGTTGTAAGATGTTAAGATGAGAACCAGAACCACATATAATATTCATAAAGTGGTTGTGCCATGAATTTATACAGTGACATAATTAGTCTTTCCATTTCTATAACTTTCCTAATAATTGTCAACTTAGGACTTGTTTTTTTCCTCCCTATAATAACAACTGTCTCCCATTCCCACATTGTTTAGAATGTTATTGACCTAGTTTTTATTTTTGTTGATGTAGGAATATACAAGTGACAGGATAAACTTTGAGGTAATGGCATCAGTTGCTGTAAAATTTTGCAGATGTAACCAAGTCATATTTGAGGCCATAACCTTAACGAGCATCAGAAAGAATTTAGAGCCTATTTACAGTTCAATGTTCTAACTGATTTCAGTTGTTCATGAGCTGGGTAGCAACTCAGGTTGATTTTATAATCCAAATGTAGATAGAGCTGCATTACACTTGCACATCAGCAGACATACAAGATTTCTGTGTTTACTTTTCTTTAATTGCAGGTATTTATGAGCCGCCATTTCTTGTATTATTGTGGTGAACCTACTCTGGATGTGAAGATTGCCTTTTGTCAGGTGTGTGTTCCTTACAGGTAAAACAAGGTACAGTATATACTTGTACTTCATTTTTGCAGTTCATGCCATAATAAAAGAAAAAATAGAAGTGAATTTCAGTAGCTTACTGCAAGTAACTGTTTATAAGAATGAGAGTAAATATAAAAAATAGAAGAATGCATCACAAAATTTACTTTTCTACTTATTTTGAAGTTTATTTTATAGTTTGATCTTAATGATTTTTAAATTTTGTTTTGCTAAAATGTCAGTTAATGTTCTGAGGTTTGAGGGGTTTTTTAGGTAAAAATAATAGCAGAGTTTGCAAACATAAAAAAAATATTGGTTGTACTTCCAATAAACTTAATGATGAATTAAACAACATAACTGTACGTACACAGATGCTTTCACAGAAATATGCAAATTAAAACTGTTTTATCTTAGCCTCTGTTTTTGTGAGACAGGGCCTTTTACATTGTAGCCTGTGACAACAATTTTCTGTGCCTTAGTCTACCTTTACTAGAAGTGAAGGGAGGGTAATTAAATTGTGGGTCTTGTCTCCAGTTGAACACCACATGCTGTGCAGGTTGTGGAGTCATGAGACTGCACTATAGCCAATTCTGTATTTGTAAATTACCCTTGAAATTGTTTGGTCACAATGCTTGGAAGTCTACAAGGCTGAAACTTATTTTGTGATACAAAGAAAAAAGCATATTGATTTGTCCAGTTTTTGGTTCTCTTGGTTAGATTAAGTTAGTTAACATATATATATGAGTCACAAATCTGTGTGCATGTTTTTCCATCATGAATGAAAGATGATTTTTTTGCATTGTGTTTGAATTCTGTCTCTTCATATTTTTTTTGGTGAGATGGGACACCAGTAATCTATCTAGCTGGAGGGACATTAAGGACATTCTTCATTTTTTGGGGGGTGAGAACAATGCTGTGGTCTTAGAAATGGAATTATGGTAAACACTGGGGGTTTTTTTCCCTTTATATTACTTATGGGGTCCAAGTAAGTGAAAGTACAATTCTAAAAAAGAAGGGGCTATTACTTGTATGTAAGCATTTAACACAAAACAGTGGCAGGTGTTGGGAGGTTGGTTTGTAGGGTTTTTTTTACTCAGGAGTACTAAATATTTGTTCTGCTGGGAAGGTTGGCTCTGCACTTAGTAAATCATCAGCTCTAGGATGGATCTTGGCTATTCAGTTTGATAATCTGTTTAACTGTCTTCTCTGTCCTTTTTTATCTCCTGTTCTTCATATGCATATGTTTATCTAACTGGCTTAATTCTTCCACTGTTTTTGAGAGAAGAAATGGTTTTGTCACATAGTATTTTTGTAATTTTTTGGCACAGTCCTCTTGCAAAAAAAAAAAAAATATTTCAAAAAATTTTGCAAAAATTGCAAGACATGGTTTTTCCTCAGATTGTATGAAAAAGGCTTTGTTGCTGAAACAGTTACTATCCTTGTGCAGAATAGTTTTTTGCATAGCTCTGCTTGCCAACTTTCCTCTCCCTTTTACTTAGACCAAAGCAGAGCTGTATGGAAACATTTCTATTTTACACCTGCAGAGGAAAGG
>WAAD01024726.1:3357-58952 GCA_013389945.1 Fregata magnificens
TTAAGCTGGCTATAAAAAGTTGGCATATTATAGGGGATGGTTTAGCCATAGAACTTCTAACAACCGAAAAGGGAAACAGAACGACGATAATTGCAAACCACCATGAACTACAAAATGCTGGTGCATCCGATCAGTCTTCAGTAAGTAATCCTTTGAATCCATTGCTTAAAGCTAGATTTAGGAGGGGGAAAAAAGAGACAAATCTGTGCAACTTCTTGCAGTTTCTTTTTAGCAGGGGGGAGGGAGGATAAGAATTCTTAATTTTTGTCTGAATTTGAGTATGATAAAGCATGTAGAATTTTTAAAATTTATTTTAAGAAGCAGTATTATGTTCAGATTTGTTAGATTTTGAAACGGGAAATTTCAGAAACAGTAACCTCCGTGCCCTCAGATGATGCTCATCTTTTATTTGGGAAGAGTGGAATTTATCACCTTAAGGAATAGATAATTTTTGTGTTAGTAAGTTATGTGTTTGAATTTTTCTTTTTACCACTGACAGTTGTTTCAAATGAATTTTGATTCAGTTTAAGGAAATATAAGAGGATGTTGGGTATGTTTTTTAGTGAAATTTCTTTCTGTTTAATGGAATACAATGGATGACCTTTTCTACCATTTACAGGTGATACTAGCATCAGGTTATTATGCCGTGTTTAAAGTAAAACTAATAGCGAAAGAACTTGAAGGAATTCATGATGGAGCTGTACAAATCACGACAGATTATGAGGTATGTTTATTGTATATTCATGGGTGTTGCCCAAATGATATGTTCAATTTTTAAGCGTGAAGTATTGTATTAGTGGACAGATTGCAATATCAGGGAGAATTTGAGGTTGGAAGGTCTAGAGGTCAAGTTATCTCTGTAAGTTAACCCTGCATCAAACGACAGTAATGCTACTTATGCTGTGTCTTCTCTGAAGGAATGAAGAATGGCCTTCATTATGATTTTCATTTGGCTTTCAGGAATATCCATTTAAATCTAACCTAATGCTTTGAGGTGTGGGTTCTTCAATGACTTGACACATCCTCAAAGCATCAATGCATGGATCTTTTGGCGTAGTACAGGCTGACAGTGTGCTTTTTAGTACATTATCAGTTACTGAAATTCAGCTATGGTTTCAGAGGTTTTTTTGTCAAAACCCAATGTGAAAGTTGTTTTGGAGAAGTTGCAGTTTGCTGAGAGTGAAACAGAGTTCTTACGCTAAGATTAGTAAAGGAGAGAAGAACAACCAGTTAATTCTCAACTTCATATGCCTTTCCTGTTAATAAATCATTTTGCAGAAGAGAGAGATTCTAATAACGGAATTTGTATTTAATATCTCTAGGTGATAGATGTAGAAAAAAAATAAATGTGACATGCTGTGCTTATGAAGTCAGAAAATTATATAGCTTATTGTATGGTTCTGATGAAGCTACAGAAAATGGGAAATTCCTAATTTCTGCCAGTTATCTGAGATTTTAGGCTTTTTTTTAATGTGTCCATACAGCTATGTGACCCTTCAGTTACCGAATCTGAAGCATTTTATTTTCTTGCTTGTTCTTACAAGTTATTCTACTTGTATTGGTAGCTTTAATAATACACAGAAAGGATCTCGTTGCCATCCCTTCCACACTCCTTTTTCTAAGTCTATGTCTGTCTCGAGGTCTTACATGACTTCTAATGTTTTTTGAGAAGTTTGGTATATCCTCTTCCCTCATACTCATTTACTTTGAAGATGTTATCCTCCTGTTTTCCAACAAAGTAAGCCCCATTCAAGTGAGACCTATATAATGCCCCGTTGGAGAGCTTGTATTTTAATTGTGCCTTTGTGTTCCATGTAGAATGGTGCTAAGTACGACTGATCAAAGCTGTGCTTCCTGACAGTGTGGAGTGACTGTTCAGAATATGATGATGTGTTGAAATAATTTGTGTCTCCATGTTTTAAATGTGTATATAGACCTAGACTACATTAATTGTAGAATATCAGGGTTTTGTTATTCTATGCAATTTAAAAGTGAAAGAGACATTTAAAGGCCGAAATTTAAGGGTTTTTTCCTAAACTTTTCTTGTTCTTTTTTCCCCAGATTTTAACTATACCAGTGAAGGCAGTGATTGCTGTAGGCTCGCTGACCTGCTCCCCAAAACATGTTTTTCTTCCACCTTCTTTTCCGGTAAGAGAGTTGGGTCATAGCATTACATGTTTTCTTGCTGTGTTTTTTATCTGTCCTTTTCAAGAGAAACCGCTGTCTTGAACTGTTGCATGTCAAATTGCTGGAGAGATTGTGCTACCAAACTGTTATGATTCAGTTTGTCGCTTTTTTTTTTTGTTTTTTTCCCCCCACATGTCCCAAGTATGAGTTATCCCTACATCTCCTCTACTGCCCACTGGGATCTTGGAATACTGATATGATCCCAAACCTGATTCTTTGCAGCTTCCTTCTAACGTAGCTGTTGTCACTTGGTTATTACCAATTCATGTGTGTTAGCACCAAGAGTAAGAGAGAGATGAAATTGCACAAGTGCATTTTTCAAATTCCAGAAGTGTAATACCAAAGACGACAAAGTCAGCTAATAAACTGACATTTTAGTGTAAGAAGTCCTTGATCTCTGTGGAAGCAGTATTGTATTGTTTCCACGCTGAACATAGATTTTCTCAAGGGTACATGGTGGAGTACATGAACAGGAAAGCAAGAAAGCTGTGTGGGTCTACAGCTCTCTGCAAAAGTATGTAATGGCTGTTTTCATCCCTGCTGCTGCAGTAGTGTTTACTCAGTGAGTGCTGAAAGCAGCTTCTTTTCTCTGGCCTACAGACTCAAGCAGCAAGCTATTAACCAGATAATACTTTCTTCTCACTTGGCATTCAGCATAACCATAGAAGCATGGGCAGTCAAGGCATATTGACTTTGCAATTGGTATCTCGTTGAAGTCTGAACTTTATGTGACTTTCTGATGTGTGGGGAATGTAATATGATAGAAGATCATAGGGGGAGAGATTGAAAACTGGGGCAAAAAAAGTAGCAAAAGGAGATAGAGATGGCAATTTTCTGAAAGGATAAAACTAACTCCATGCTTGTTTGTGGAAATGGTTTTTGTTTCCTTGTCTGTCCTGCATAGTCTCAATCTGCCATAGAGCTCTGCCTGTTCTCATCTGCTCTTCCAATAGGTCCTTAGTATCTCCTGCTTATCTTACAATCTGTGTACTCTTAAATAGTAATTTTTCACTGTCACTTCATCAAATGCTTTACTTCATGTCTAGTAGAGAAATGATAATTTTTTGAAAAAGTAATGCAGTAGGTCTCACTGGAGGAAAATAGGTCAGTCGGCAGGACTTCAGTAAATCATTGCTACATTTGCCCCATTACCCATTCCCTCTCCCCTTTGATCTCCTACTTCACAAATTGTTCTGAATTCTTTTGCTACTCTTGAGGTCAAACGGTCATGCCTACAGTTGCAAAGATCACTTGTTATTTTTTATCTTTATAATCTATGTTTCCTATTTGACTCTATGGCCTCACCATTATATGGATATTTATTACACTGACTACTGTATCTGTAACTTCATCTGTGAACTGCTCCGTAAGCCTTTGATAAACTGAAGTAACTTAAAGGTCCGTTTTTTTTTTTTTCAAAGATAAAGCATTTTCTATGTTCCATATCCTAATTTATACATCCTAATCCCTGGCAAGATCATTTGCCCTCTTGAATGCCACATTAAAATATTTTCTTCTATTCTGGGCCATAAAGAAGTAATTTTTTTTTTTTTTTAATCTCCCTTTATTTTGTTCTAACTGGAATGGCTGAAGAGCTTCTCCATGTATCTTAGTATGGACCCAAGGTCTTGGTCAGCTTGGTCTTTGTTTGCTTTTGTTTTGGCAGGTACTACTGCTTGTAGCACTTCTGTTTCTCAGTGTCTGAGGCATAGCTTTCTTGCTGTCATCGTTCTTTCTCATCCCCAAACTGCTGTGATTTTTATTGGCTTCATGCTCTTTTCTAGTAATGTTTTCACATAATTATTCATTCAGCGGCCCTTTGGGCTCCTGCATTTTGTTTGGTAGTATAGATTCAGATATAATTATCACCCTTGACAAGATTCTAGACTGTTTCTGTGTTCAGGCCCCAAGCTTTTCAGAGCAGTCAGCTTCACTTACTACTTTTGTTAGTTGATGTCCTGGTTTCGCCTGGAATAGAGTTAGTTTTCTTCCTAGTAGCTGGTATAGTGCTGTGTTTTGGATTTAGTATGACAGTAATGTTGATAACACACTGATGTTTTAATTGTTGCTGAGCAGTGCTTACACTAAATTAAGGACTTTTCAGCTTCTAATGCTCTACCAACTGAGCAACAACAACTGGGAAGGCTGGAGATGCACGAGAAGTTGGGAGGGGACACAGCCAGGACAACTGACCCGAACTGGCCAAAGGGATATTCCATACCATATGACATCATGCTCAGTATATAAACTAGGGGAAAGCTGGCAGGGGGGGCCGCTGCTCGGGGACTGGCTGGGTGTTGGTTGGCAGGTGGTGAGCAATTGCATCATGCATCACTTGCTTTGTATATTCTAATTTTTATTACTATTATTATTATAGTTCAATTATTAAACTGTTCTTATCTCAACCCACGAGTTTTTTCACCTTTACTCTTCTGATTCTCTCCCCCATCCCGCTGGGGGGTGGAGTGAGCAAGCAGCTGGGTGGTGCTCAGTTGCCAGCTGGGGTTAAACCACGACAGTTGATCACTTAGCTCTTTTGATATTTGAGAACATTGACAGC
This sequence comes from Fregata magnificens, assembly GCA_013389945.1. Lineage (NCBI taxonomy): Eukaryota > Metazoa > Chordata > Aves > Suliformes > Fregatidae > Fregata > Fregata magnificens. The sequence continues at coordinate 8,105 of WAAD01024726.1, forward strand.
AGACTGACTTTTCCTTTTTCTTGGATTCATTTCAAACTGAACTTGTGATCACTGAATTCATGATACTCTTGCATCTATTTGTTCTGTAATGCCTCCATTACTTATGAAAATAAGCCTAAAATAGTATCAGTTCTTCTTGTTTCAGTGTTTGGTAGAGAAATTTGACAGCTATAACATCCAGGAATAACTAGGCGCTACAATTTTAGTAACACTTGCTTTTCAGTTTATACCTAGGATGTAATTCTCCTGCAGTTCCCCGGTTTCCAGTGCTGTCTGTTTATAATTTTAGTGTATTTGCACCTAAGTCTGATTTCTGGTATTCTGTTGAAGTTTGTCAGCAATACACTAACAGTGTATACAGGCCTTGTAAAGATCAGTGTCTTGATTTAAACAGATCTTAGCTGCACTGACTTCTGCTTCGTAATGGCATTTTTAGCTCACAGTGCCACCTCTCAATTCTTCCTGATCAAGGGTCATCTTTGAGGAGCTGTATGCTAAATGAAAGACTTTAACAAACCTTTATCTTGCCCAATTGACAGTGGTTTGTTACTCGTAGAATTTGATAGATGAAGCTCAGACATACCTCCTATTCAGTTTAACAGGACTATACTGTTCAGAGATTTATTCTTGTAGTTTCTTTCCCTCTGCAGTTGCTACTGTTGAGACTGTTATAGTATGTAACTATTTCCTGAGGCCACAGTCAAATTCTGAGCCTGCAAAAGTGCATCTCTCCTATCTCTCCACTTCAGTCCTTACCGTAGAGAAATTTTTAAAAAGCTGAAATTATTTATTTAAGGGGAACATGAAAAACTCTAGTCATGTTCATTAGAAGGTAGTCTTGGGTATTTAAATTTGCTTGTATTCATTTATTTTATATAAATCTGAAATCTTGTCACTGGTCCTGCATTGTGCTTTTTTTGTTTGCTTGTTTTGTTTTTTATTTATTGTTTACTCTGTACTTGTCAGGGTTGGGTTTTGCGATAAGGTGAAAAACATGTCCACAGAATCCATTGATTTCCAAGTGAGGGCAGGGGGAGAGCTTGCGCATTGTAATGATTCTGATAGTGACAAACAATTAAACTACGTGTCCTATGCTTGAAAGGTAAAATAATGTTTGGCTCAGAAAGGAGGCAGGGTGTAAAGGTGTGGGGAAAAAACTTGTACTGTTTTCTTTTTAAATGTTGTAATTTTAGTGCCTGGTGTCTTAATTTCATTGGGAATGGGAAGGAGGGTTGTACTTATGTTTTTAAATGCCCTCTGTCACCTGTAGCGTTTGTGATCTGCAGCTTTGCTCTACTGTTCCTTTCAGGTTATTTATAATTACTAGCAACTATGTACTAGATCCCTTACAAGAAGCTTGTTCCCCTTTTATAATAGGAAGCTCAGAAAACTGAAGTTTTCTCTTGCCTTTCCTCCTCAGGTACTTTTTTAACATGATTTGATTAAACAGAACTGTTGTCCTAGCTCTTCAAGACACTTAAGATGTACTTAATTTTGAAAGAGTGATGAACTGTGTTTGGAAGCAGATGGAGGAAAGAATACAACTTCACAGAAACTTACCTTGAAGTGTTACAAGTGGCATTTTTTTAAGATAGCATAGTTAAAAATCTCAGTTTAACACTTCAGCTCTGCTGTGGTCTTTGCCAGCCTGCATAAATAAATACATATGCTAGGGAAACTGCATATCCTGCAGACTTTTTTCATCCTTTCTTTTCTTTAGGGGAAAGTAGTTCACCAGAGCCTGAACATTATGAACTCCTTTTCTCAGAAAGTGAAAATACAACACATACGCTCCCTGTCGGAAGATATAAGGTTTTATTATAAGAGGCTAAGAAGTAATAAAGAAGATTTAGAGCCAGGAAAAAAATCAAAGGTTTGTTTATGCCTTATTTCTACATGTTTACAAGTTCTTTTTTATATATAGCATATGTTAAGTTTCTGTGGTAATCAGAAATCTTCTTTCTTTTTTCTTTGGTCATTAGATTTACTGTGCTGTTTCTTAATTGATCTGCTCTAATCTGTCTTGCAGATTGCAAATGTTTATTTTGATCCTAGTTTACAATGTGGAGATCACTGTTATGTAGGATTACCTTTTCTATCTAAATGTAAGTAATGTTCAACTTTATAACGAAAATCTTTTAAAAAAAAAAAAAAGTTTTCTCCTTAAGCAATGATTTTACATGAAGAGTCTAAAAACCACGTTGTTTCTTAAAGCGGAATCTAAAGTTCAGCACAGCATAGCAATGCAAGAAGATGCATGGGATTCTGACTGGGATTTGCATGAGAACTTATTCAAAGAATGGACAGAAATAAGAGAGAACTCAAGCCATAGGTAAGTATTCTATCCCTGCTACTTTCTCAGGCCTTAGATCACTAGGTAATTCTGTGTTATGTGTGCTCTTATAAAATACAAGGTTTCTTAATATTGCAGTGCTCTTTCAGAGGGGGCCAAGGAGTTACTTGGCCTTCTCTGCAAAACCTTTAAAGAGAACATTTGAAAAGTTAAAAAACAGTAGTAATTTCCTCAAGTCAAGCACAACACTGAAAGTTACCATTCACTGGCACGTGCTGCAGTTCTTGAAAAGGCGGCAACACAAGGCAATCTCTACTCTGCAAAAATTTCCAAAAACAGATTATACTGTTTGTGCAGTATCCCTGCTTAATCTGTTTTAAAGTAGTAACCTCAATATTTCTCTAATATTTCATAAGGTTTGCTGTTGGTACTATTCTGAGATTATTGCATTTCAGTGAATTATCATTGTCTGGTATTTTTCCTTGAGATTTGCTAAATAGAAGGTGATTAATGATTGCTATTTAATATTTTAAAAAAGTCGAACTCTGTAGGCTGCTATATACCTTTTAAACATCTGCCTTCTCATACATAAAGTGATTTCATCTCCAAGAGACATAAGTTAGCATTAACAGCAAGTGCATGTGTCTTTTGTGATGATAGCATCCAGACTACCATTTCAAAAAAGGTATGCATATTTGTGGAGAAACAAAATGACTGTATGTAGCTAAACAGAGTAACAAAAGCATACCTACTTTATCACTTTTTCATTATAATGCTGATATATTAATAACTCCTGAAAAAATTTGATCTAAACAGAATCCTCTATTTAGCCACACCAGTAATGTTCAAGAATGTCCTATCATCTACAGTAAGAGGACAGTAAAGGAAAATTCTGTTAAACACTACTTCTGAATAAGTAGCAGTTCTAGCTAGAATATACAATGCTTTAGTATTATTTAATATAATCTAAAATATGTAATGCTTTTAAAGAGAGTTAAAATCAGCCAGCTATCCAAGGTAGCATTCAGCAAAAGCGAAACTGCTCCTTCTGAATACAGAGAGGTTCTGACTTGGGCATTTTGAAGTCTCCAAAATACTTCTCTACGTTTGAAGTCTAGCGCTTCATCTGTTTTGCTGGCTGGAGAACTCAATACTGTTAGTCTTGTTTCAGGTCATGGTGGAGAGCTTGTAGGAGAACAGGAATCAAGGCTGTTGCAGGGTTGGTTAATAGCAAAGAACTTAATTCACTGGTGGAAATAGCAGCTGGCACCAAGTGTGACTAGTTCAGATTTGCTTTAGATTTTTTAGGCAGGAGCATAGGCACATACTCTGTGTATCCATTGCAGCTAGAGTACGTGTACAGCTTTATTGTACATTACACATGTGCAGGCACAATATGTTTTCTGGGTAGTGGATGTCTGGATGTTGTATTGGAAACAGACTGTAGCAGGACTGATGTTTTTCCTTTCTACTGTTTCTACCTTTGCAAATCATCAAATATATTTTGGGTTATTTTTCTTACTGATCTGAATCTCAGTTATAGTCTCAAAATTTGTTTCTGCATTATTAAGAGCTAGGCACTTCCTAATGAAAGATAAAACTTGTGTCTCACTGTCCCAAGAGCAGTGATTTAAGAGAAATGCGAATACCAAAAGATGTGTGATGCGGTGCATAAGTCCTACCACATTTTTCTGCTCACCTTTACCCACAAATAGGACATAACAGAACTCGGAATGGATGATTGTTGACAACAATACTTAATAGAGAACATCTTTAGAATCTTTGGGTTGGTCTCCCGTAGCACGTTTTGGTGGTTTCTGTCGTGCTTTTTAATAGCAGTACATATGGGCAGAGCTCAGTGGGTTTTTTTAATTGCATGTAAATATAATGTACTGTGCTATTTCTCAAACTAATGTTGTTTTCAGGGTGCTTTTAAGCCCTCTGCTTTTTCCAGGCTTTTCCTATTTTACTCCTGTAAAGTAAGTTTTATAACTGTTTCTCTAGACTGAATGCTGTATTTGAAGTAGACACAGATCTTCAGAAGGACGTCCAGTTGAAAATTACAGCAGAAATGGCCTGGCCTTCTGTACTTAGTTCACCACGCCATCTAAGCTTCCCTCTTACCAATACAAACAGTTCATCAGTAAGTTATTTTGTTGATAGTATCATTTTGTAGGGACTGCATTTTAATAGGTCTTTCTAATTACATTAATCCTAATGCATACTTTAAAAAAAATTGTGTTTCTGAATAGGAAGAAGAAATTTTTCTAGAAAATCCAGCTGATGTTCCTGTGTATATTCAATTCCTTCCTGTAGCTCTATATTCTAACCCATCCACCTTTGTTGATAAAATGTTAGAACGGTAAGTATTGTTTTAGAGTATTCGGGGCATTCTCACGCTACAGCAAAATGCATCTTACAAAAAATGCATGCAGTATTTGGCAGCTGTGTTGGTAGTTACAGCGTTGGCCGCTTCTAGAATTTGAATCATCAGGCCAGTTGAGAACGAATCTAGGCTGGTTGCCATTGAATGCACATCTGTGTTTTTGCTAAGCTAAAATGATGTTTACATTTCTTCCTTAACTTGATGTATGAGGGGGAGAAATAAGAAAAACCAGATGATCCTTTCAGCTGCATATTGTTTGAGTCCTATTATAAGTTCTTGATTTGTGCTAAAATCCATAAATGAAAGTATGTCATTATCTTCCCTGATCTGGGGGGAGAAAAAAATTGCATGTCTGTTTCAGGTTTAATTTGAGTAAACCGACTAATTTCAATCTGAGGACTCTAGAGTTCCAGGTCTTCAGAAATTGCGTAAGTATTTCAATACATTCTTTAGATTTTTAGATTTAGATATTTTAATGTTTTAATAAGAGTTCAGTCATACATGTCTTCAAGTTTAGGTATTATTATGTGTGAAAAATGTGATGCTTCTGTTGGATATTTTCAGGGAATTGGGAAAAGTAGTATTTCTTTAAATGTAACAGTTAAAATGTTGCTCTTTCTGTATGCTTAACGTTATAATAGGATTGTGGAAGTTACAGGAAAACTGCATTTATTCATTCTCTTACCGATACAGGATTATTTTCTTCAGTGTAGTGGTTGCCAGTTCTAAAATTAGTAAAGTATTGAGTTTTCCATTGTTTTGTTCTTTATTTGAAGTGATTTTAGTTTTGTGGACAACTTTAAGTGTGTGCTTTTTCATACAGAGCATGCCACATCCTGAACACTTTCTTTTCTCATCCAATATATACACTTTTTCCCCCTCCATTTGCAGTTTGGTATAGATTAGCAATTCGATGCTTGCATGGTATCTAAAGGCAAACTTAGCAAAATATACTTTTTTTCAATAGTTCTTCTGTTTTAAGCTTGCTTTTTCTCCTTTCCACATTCTAAAGATGTCTTAACAATGGAAAATTTTGAGGGTAGAAAATGTTACATAATGGCTTAATGCTAATTTAGTGTTTAAAATATACATTTAAGAACTTCTGAACTCTTTCTTCTACTGGAGCTTTATGAATCCACATGGGTGTAGTTTAGCTCAGTTCGGTCTTGCGACATTCTTCTGCTTCTTAATAAACACAGATGGTTTACTAAGTGGGGAAATTCTTGTGCTATCAGACTTTCTGGTTAAAAACCCCAGTATATGTCATTGGGTAGTACACTTTTTTTGTGACAAGACCACTTTTCTAGCTAAAATAATATCATTTCTATCAAATATATGTAAAAAAATCCTATTTTTAAAAGTGTTACTTTGTTTTCCCCACTCTCTTAAGGTCCAGCCACTACAGAGCGCTGTAGGACTTACAAAGGGCCTGGCTCGTCATTCCATTTTAAGCCTAATATTGAAACCTGGTGAGAGAAAGTCTGTCAAAGTGAAGTTCACTCCAGTTCTTAATAAAACTGTTTCATCATTAATAGTTATCAGGTATGATAGATATTTCCAAAATGAGTGTGAGTTTTTTCTGATTTTTTTATTTATATATAAGATCATACTTGTGATCAGCTGTCAATAAGAACTATCACTTTTACAAGAATAATTGTAGAATCATATGTGTCTGGAGAAAGATTTTACAGTAGTTAAACTGTATTCAGTACATACTTTCTAATACAAATCATATACCGTTACACTTACCATAGAATCACAGAATAGTTTGGGTTGGAAGGGACCTTTAAAGATCATCTAGTTCAACCCCCCTGCAATGAGCAGGGACATCTTCAGCTAGGTCAGGTTGCTCAGAACCCTGACCAGCCTGACTTTGAACGTTTCCAGGCATGGGGCATCTGCCACCTCTCTGGGCAACCTGTTCCAGTGTTTCACCACCCTCATTGCAAAAAATGTCTTCCTTATATCTAGTCTGAATCTACCCTCCTTTAGTTTAAAACCATTACCCCTTGTCCTATTGCTACAGGCCCTCCTAAAAAGTCTGTCCCCATCTTTCTTATAAGCCCCCTCTGCGTACTGAAAGGCTGCAATAAGGTCTCCCTGGAGCCTTCTCTTCTCCAGGCTGAACTCTTTCAGCCTTTCTTCATAGGAGAGGTGTTCCATCCCTTTGGTCATTTTTGTGGCCCTCCTCTGGACCCACTCGAACAGGTCCATGTCTTTCCTGTGCTGAGGACCCCAGAGCAGGACGCAGTACTCCAGGTGGGGTCTCACCAGAGTGGAGTAGAGCAGCAGAATCACCTCCCTTGACCTGCCGGCCACGCTTCTTTTGATGTAGCCCAGGATAGGGTTGGCTTTCTGAGCTGTGAGCGCACATTGCTGGGTCATGTCCAGCTTTTCATCCACCAATACTTGGAGACTTGAATTTTTAAATACATACTGCACTATCTTGAAGGTTGGGACTCTAGTTATAGATGCCATTTGCAAGATCAAGCTGCAATGCAAGTTCAGTCTTTCTAGTAAAGAGCTCTGTTTGAATAACTATTTAATTTTTGTATCAGGTGTGATACATTAATATGACAATGAAATATAAACTTTAGTACTTCACTGGGGTTTTTATTTGTAGGTGATGTTGTGATTTCTTAGGTTTTTGTCTTGCAAACACTATGAGACCCCCACTATTTCCTTCCATATTGTGGGGAATTATCTGTGGAACTGCTTATATTTCTGTCTTCCAGATTTGGGATATGACTTCATAGTCTGTAGAGGAGCTTGCAGAAGCAATAGACTGCATAATCCTTTTATGAATGTTTCCCCTTTTTCTTTGTACACAGAAATAATTTGACTGTAATAGATGCCATAATGGTACAAGGACAAGGAACGACTGAGAGCTTGAAGGTTGCAGGCAAACCTCCTGGTGCAGGAAGTTCTTTACGCTTTAAAATCACAGAAGCATTATTAAAAGACTGTTCAGAAAGTGAGTATTTCTTGAGCTACTATGCTGAACAGAAAAGAAATTACATTTTACATGTACAATTTGAAATGTGTGGAAATATTTTTTCCCCTGTTCTAGTGCCCCAGAAACTTAATTCCTTTAAATACATTAAAATTGCTTCTTCATTTAGGCAGAAAATGAAATATTTTACCTTTTTCATTTTAATGTAAAAATCAGGAAGGATGAAACAAAAGCCCTTCATCCACTAAAATTCAAGATAGAGGAGGTGAAGATCCTAGTATATTTACTAGGATAATCTCTGATTCCTAAATTTAAGTCAAATTGGATCACAGATGCAACTTTCTGGGTGTTTTTTTTTTTTTCTCTCACACCTTCGGAATCTGTATGCACATAGCCAACAGGGGAAAAGGTAGGGTATGTTCCTTGATGGAAATTAAATCCCAGCCAGATTCTACTCTGGGGTCAGAGGTTTTCTGCTCTGTGGCCCCAGGCTTGCTTCCAAGGGGAGAGCTAAGAGTACTTGTATTACCAAAGGAACTGGTAAAAGAGGTTTAGTTTTGTCTGGTATTAAAATCTGCTTTGCTACTTTGCAGATTTCCAGACATATTTGTAAGGTGCCATGTTACTTATTATCTGAGATTATTGTGCTTTTTTTTGAGGGATGAGTAAGAAAACTTCAAGTAAAGCTTAGTCACTACCTCTTACATGTTGTAGTTTAGGGATTGTTTTGCTAATAAGGTATGTGTAGCTCAGCCACGGATTTTATTTTTAAGACACAAAAAATAAGCTTGAATTCTCCTTATGCTGGGACTTTTCATAGAATGCCACAACACTAAGCAGTACATCAAAGAACTTTACAGCTTAGATGATTTTTTGTGAGGCAGCAGTGCTGTCAGAGGTTTGGGCATTTGTGGTTTTTCCCTGATGAGTTAGAGTGCTCTGGAATTGTACAGGTGCCCTACCTTGACAGTGATGAGACTCTGGCTTCAGAGATCTGTTTCTGCAGGTTACATAAAGATTTCCATGGGCCTCACTAGCCCCCTTTCATGCTATAATACTGACAGAACTCTCTTCTACTGTAGAATATGAATATAGTGAAGGATACTGTTTAGCATAACGCTAACCACTTTCTGCTGTTTGTTTCTAGAAATGAAATACAAAGAACCAAATTTCACACTGAGAAGAACATTTAAAGTGGAAAATACAGGGCAGCTGCAGATTAATGTGAAAACTATGGAAATCAGTGGCTATACGTGTGAAGGATATGGATTTAAAGTAGTTAACTGTCATGAGTTTGCACTAAGTGCCAATGCCTCTAAAGACATTGTCATATTGTAAGTGTGTTTTATTACATCTAAATGGAGTCTTACGTCAGGAATTCTGTATACCTAATTCTGTTTTGGAGGAGAACTATTGGTTAAATTCTGAGGTTTTTTACTTAAGCTTTGAGCATTTTGGGTTTGGGGTTTTTTTTATACAACATAAAACATGAAATTTTTCTCTCTTCTTGCAAACACTGTTTGATTTTTTTAAATAACTTCAAGTTTTCATGACTGACTATAGTATTACTTTTATTACTATCCAGTAAGTATAACTTACTGAGTTGGAATTGTGTTACTATATGGTGTTTTTTATACATTTCCTTCATTTGGGTTGTGAATGCACATGAGATCTAGATTTACGTGTGGTTTTGGTGCATTGCATGGTATGTAGAAAAGAGCCTTTAGTCTAAGGATTGTTGTTATAATGGACAGCATTCTAGTCTTGAATATTTTGTCTGTTGCCTTAATGATAATGATTGTTTAATTTTGTCAATTTTTATTGTAAAAGATACCTGCACCAAACCCTGATCTTTTTAACACTGCTTGGATTTAAATGTAACTATTCAGAATATGGTATCTAAAAAGTTCAGAAGATGCTTCTGTTCTGCAAGAGGACGTACGAGATATTGCAGGCAGTGAAACTTCACTAGTATTTCTGTAGCAACCTTAGTTTGTGATGAGATGGGAACATAGTGGTGATGTTTTTGAAAAGGCATGCAGTTGTGACTTAAAGGTGAAGTGTTTAAAAATTTTGTAGCTCACATAATGGTCCGTTCCATTGCTTGTTTACAGCTGCTGTTAATTTTTTACTGCATTCATGGTTTCTTTTAACAGATTTGGTCAAAACTTAATTTCAGTTATTATAATGTATCTTCATAGGGTGTATCAGATGTGTTAAGCATAGGTGTTTATGAACTTAGTCAAATACATCTTGAGGTATTTGAAAGGTAAGTATTTTTAGGCTAATTGCGTGGATGATTATTAGTCATACTACTAGGGCTTTTTGTTATAAATATTTGATTGGGATGCCAGTCATGGCAGTAATTGGTGGAGCTTGTGGTTTGGGGTTTTTTTTAGTTATTATTTATGAACAATATAAATTACCTCAAACTTTCATGCTGTTCATATGAAAAGTTCTAACGTGCTTTACTTTGTTTTCAGGTTTACACCTGATTTCACTGCTTCCAGAGTCATACGGGAATTAAAATTCATTACTGCGGGAGGCTCTGAATTCATATTTATCTTGAATGCATCCCTTCCATATCACATGTTAGCAACATGTGCAGAAGCGCTACCCAGGCCCAACTGGGAACTGGCACTGTACATAATCATCTCAGGAATAATGAGGTAGTGTGTATAGGTTTGTTCTTATCGGTATATGTGCATGAACCTACCACTGCTTGAATACAGGTTACAGAGAAGTATATACGTATTCAGTACATGCTATAGTTGGTGTAAAATAAAATAGGGTGAGGTGAAAAAGGAGAACAAATTAATAAACGCTCCTGTGGATTGAGTGTGAACGGTTTAAGGCTGAGGAGTACTGACTTTCTGCTCAAACTGAGGACAAGCTTCTCGCTTGGGCCTATTTCCTTAAGTGAGATACTTATTCCTTTTAACCCTGGTAATGTGTAGTTTTCTGATAAATAATCAAGCCAAACTTGAGTCAAATTAGGTATTAAAGCACTGCTAACCGTGAATTCCCATAGAAATTTAAGCATCCTTCTGGAGTATTGTGCTTTAGAGAGGTACGAGGCAGTGACTGTAATGAGCTTAACAGATGCCTTGGATGAATTTAGCTTTGCTGCCACTTGTATGTGACAGACAACTGGTGATACTAATAATGGGATTTCTGAGAACCTGAAGGGCATTGTTTGCAACGCTACACACTCCGAGGTTACGTAGTAGCATATTAATGCTCAGCAAACAGACGTATGTTAGCTATGACTGGTTGAAATATGAGTTGAAAATTCCACTGCATTTTCCTAGTCTAACCTCTACCTATCTTTATTTATTTGAAATCTGAGGTTATAAACAATGGGTCCCCGCTCACCTCTTGGATTTGAGACACTTTACCCCACTGCCTCTATCCAGAGAAAACCCTAGCATAGAAACTTATCAGCATAAGTTGTTACTTATCAGTAACAACAAATGCTGTTTTCCTTTTTCATTAGTGTTAAGCTTGTATCTTAGTGTGAGATGGATTGCTGCTGTAGACGCCTGTGATGCAAAAGTGGTCTTTCTGTGTGCTGCAAATCCAAAGCATTATCACAGATATGTAATATTCCTGCATTTTTTTTCATATTAAGATACTGGCTTTTCCATTTTGCTGTACTATATTACATAAATGTTCAGTTAGGCTGTCTTTCCTTCTAGGGATTGATAAAAGAAATAGCGAAGATAAAGTTACAGCCTGCTTCATTTTCTTTTTTGACTCTTCAGTACTTTCCTAAGTAATGCAGTGTTACTTTGGAAACTGCATTTTCCTAAGTAACAGGAAAATTTCTGTTACTTGGGAAATTTTGTTTCCTAACTAACACTGCATTACTTAGGAAAGTGCTGAGTAAGTACTTAAGTGGTTTTCTTCTGTATATTTGCTAGAAATTTATAAGCTTAGTTTCTCTTTAGTTTATTGACAGAGTGAATAATGCTTGTTAGCTCATAAGTGTAGCTTGCGTGGATAATTTTATATGTACTGTATTTGTTAATTAGACTTCGCAAAAGAGTACAGAATACTAATCCTCCCCCTCACTATGTCTTTTTCCTACAAGTACAAAACATTCTTCTCAGCAGCAAACTAGAGAAGAGTCCTCATGTAACCATTTCATAATATTCCAAGGATCCTGTGCATGGAGTGCCGCTAACTTTTAGGATGCCATCATGTAGGGGTTTGCTAGTTGCCACTAAAACAGTACTTCAAAATTCTGGCAAAGCTATCCTTAATTTCTAGGAATGAACAACTGTAGGAGTTTATCTAGTTCATGTTTTTAATTTGGTAAGATGGTGTTTATTGTTGCCTTCCCTAAATCACTATTGGTTTGGACTGTTACCATACTTGTGGCTCCAAGTTTTGAAGTCCAACTTGATAGGATATGTACAAACATGACAAAGGAGCCAGTCCTTTTTGTGATTAACTTACCAACTAGGCATATGTGTGCTCGAGGATAAAACCATGAGGGGAAAGAGGGATGTACCAAGCTCATTCTTGGGTGTCTAGACCCTGTTACTCCCCACTGTGTGGTGTTCCTCACACTAATTTGTTTCGTAATTTAAATGACATGAACACTTTAGGCTAGTTATGGGTTTTTTAATAATAACTTTTTAAAAAGCAAAAAACCCAAACCACCGCTGCTTACCACCACCACCGCAAAAACAGAAAGTGCAGTTAAAAAGACCACAAAACAAGATTTGTTCTGATTTTCATTTCAAAGCTGGTATTTGTTTATCAAAACACCAAAGTTGGCTTAGGTAGAGGGAGTAGAGTCCCTACCCAGAGAGTGGCAGAGGAGGAGAAGCCCTCAAGGTGACCTTTTGCTGCAGCCTCCCCTGTACAACCTCTGCGGAGCCCAGCATTGATACCATGAGGGGAGTGCTGCGGGGTTGAGGGGGAAGAGTGTCCACCCAGCCCACCAAAACCCTGTGCACTCCATCGCAAGTGTGTGTAGCACCATGGTGGTAGAGACGTGATGCTTTTCTTGGTAGCAGTGTTGTGAAACTTTCAAATAGCATCGTGGATTACAATTAACAAGTGAAAGAGATTATACCTTATTCCTTACATCCCAAAGGTAATTCCATTTTTGATGGCATGGCACCTGAGGCAAGCATTACTCTTTTGAGTAACAGTTTGTGTAAGCTTGTCTGAAAAATTCCCCTTTCTTTAACTTTTCTGTTGCTTGTTAACATCTTGGATGAAAATCAGCTTTCCTGCCTTCTGCCATCTGGTTATGATCTAGAATCCCTTTTAATCCCTGGGGCAGGGGAAGAAAAGCACTGGTAACCAGCTATCAGCAGCTGAGTTGGTCTCCAGACTTGCTTGTATTTTTGGTGATAGGTAAAACTTAAAAGGTGGTATCTAGACTAGATTCTTTTAGCTAAAATTAAGCAAGAGGTAGCTCATCCTTTTGTGTGAATTGATGCTGGTTTTCGTACATTTGGCTTAGAAAAACTGGCAGTCAGAACAGGGGGCAGAACAGAAACTGAAGTTGCTAATTTAAAGTTCTTTTCTCATAAACTTTCTAGGGTAATAGGCAAGGCAAGCTTTAGTCATTGTCATTGTGTCTCTTCCCCCCGAAACTCCCACCTGTTAGATGAAATCGATAGCAGTGCGATGAAGGTCTCTGCAGTGGTTTTATTGCTTCATTCAAAAATACAGTTCACTGCAGTGCGTTATGTAAGTGGACAACTCCTAAACATGGTATTGCAGCAGACGCAGTTAGTTGTAAAACTCCTTGAAATAATGCTCTTAAAATTTACGTCTCTGAGCAGCAGTACAATTCTCTACAGAGGGTCTCTGCTTTTAAAATGGAATTGCACCAATGAGCTGTGAGAGCTGCTGACCACTTGGATGCCATTTTAATATTTTAATTATATCTTTTTTTTTTTCCTCTGGATTAATATTCTTCACAACTGCATGTCAGAGTTGCCTCTGACTTCCATTCTCAGTATTAGTGATGTATATATCATGCTAGACTTGTGTATTTTATGTTTCTATCAGACAAAGTTGTGGTTTGGATGCAGTTTTCAGCTTTTCAGTACAAGATACAAACTTTTTGTCTTGTGTGATTAGATTCATTAACCTTAAAATGCTCAAAACTAAGAAATACTGAGATGACCGCTTCTCTTCTCTGCAGTGTACTCTTTCTCTTGGTAATTGGAACAGCCTATCTAGAAGCTCAAGGAATATGGGAGCCATTTAGGAGACGCTTGTCCTTTGAGGCCTCAAACCCTCCCTTTGATATGGGAAGGCCACTTGATCTCAGGAGAATAGTTGGAATTTCGTCTGACGGAAAGTAAGTATATGTTTGGGGTTTTTGTGGGATGTTTTCCCCTTTTTTTTCTTTAGTTATAACACCAGTAAGAAAGTAACACTGCTCTGTAGAACAGGTGAATGAATAAAGATCCTCCCAGTTAGTTATAAAAAGATGGCTTGGATAAAAGATGGATTTTGTGATTGTGAGGAATATTCATCTTTTGGAAAAAAAGACAGAAAGGAAAAAAAAACCCACCCAACCAAAACCAAACCCTATCAAGTTTCCTGTTAATGTTCTCGAAAATGAAAGATACAGACTGCAGAAAAATTGCAGGCCACAAGTTCCTACCTTTGGTGTCTTAAATTAAAAATCATCTCCTTTCAGTGTTCCCTCCGACATACATATTGACTGTCATTTTACTGTGTTTTTGTTCACATGTACAGCGAGCAAGTGAACATGGCAAAGGCTGCTGACTTGTCAAACAAGTTTTAGGCATTTTTGTTGGTTTTATGCCAAGAACAGTGTAGTTCAAGGTTTCTTTTGGACATAGTGATTCTTTTTTCATGTGGAAGAATGGAAACATTGTAGAGTATATTTAAACACTTGTTCTTTCAGCTTGAATGCGCTTGGATCAGATTCTAATCACAGTTCATCCAGAGGGATCTATGGAGCAGGCAGTTCGTCTTCACGATCCAGCGCAGGGAATCATAAACAATGCAATGCAACAGCACACCTTCACAGCAATAGAAATGCACCTGATGTTGAAAACATCAAATCCAAAACCAGTTCAAGCATACCTAATAGGACTTCAGCACAAGCAGCTTCGATGCAGTCAGTGAACAGAGCGGGCCCCTTTACCTTGGATTCAGGTGCCACAGCTCAGACTCATGCCGCAGGCAAAAGAGCCAAGGGGACGAGGCAGAACCAACAGCCGACGCAGCAGCAGGCACCAGCTTTGGCAGAGCAGCCACTCCAGCAACCCCCAGCATCCGGGCCCCAGCAGCAAGAGCAACAGACTGAAAGTGCTTTGCCGCAGCTACCGCTTCTCAGCCTGCCTCATGGCGAATGTGCCAGCAGCAGAAGGCACAGCTCGGAGGATTCAGATCTCACTGGGCTCATAGAAACTATGGAAAAAGACTTTGACCACCCAGAATCCCCTTCCCCAGATGTGTTTACAGAGCAGCCCCCATCTCCACTAGCAAAAAACAAAGGTAATACAATTCTGCTTTTTTTAACAGGATGATTCATTATGTAAGCCACAGAACAAGATTTAATCAACTGTAAAGGTCATGTTTTCATAGCGTGGAAAGTGATAGCTTCTCAGCTGTTCCCTACCCTGCTGTATGTGCCTGTGTCTTGAACACTTCCTTTATTCATTTTATGGCAGTGAAGTTCTCCATGCAGTGCTAGATTGTGATTCTTCCTGCAAAATTGGTGGAACATGTTGATGAAAGCAAGTGTGAATAGACATCTGACCCTCTGAAGGAGAAAGATGCTTTTGGTTGCTACTCCTTTGCCTTTGGGTTAGCATCCATCCCTCCCACCTCCATCACTTGTACTTGGGGCTGCGGGTTGAGGAAAGGAAAAGGAAGTTGTCCTAGTGTGTTATGAAAACTGAGACGGGGAGAAAGGAAGGAAGGAAAGAGAGAGAGATGGGTCAACGCCTGTGGCGGTGTTTAGGAGTGGAATTCTTCGTGCCCAGACTTGCAGTTATAGAAAATCCTTGATGTCAGGTGGTCAGCAAATTAATATATGGCACCTGTGTTTATAAGTTGCATTCTTCTTTGCATGAGGTTAGAGCTGGGTTTGAATTGTTTATGCATCTTTTCAATTGTCTAATGCTTAAAATAATGTATCGAATTTTGTACATTAGGTACGTTCAGACTTTTAAAATTATATGTCAGTTATTTTCCTTCTTATAAACACTTTGTTAGAGTAGAACTTCTAATCAATACTTTTTGTATTAGCCATTTCAGTTGTGTCCCAGAGTTATGTGGTTATAAATTTAATCTTAATGTGTTTATTTCTAAATGATTTTTCACTTTTTTCTAACAACACTGTTGACAGAAATGGTCCCGATACTGTGTTGCTTATTAGAGATAAAGTTAAGAAAATGAATGGTGGGAAGGCATGTAAACCCTGAAGCATCTGTATGATCACGCACCACCACCCAAGAGGGAAGCTTCACTCTCTTAAGTAGTAATGAGCAGAAAGTTCTTAATTACTTCAGAGTGGATGTGATGATGCATCTGGACTTTCAAAGTGGAGACTGTGAAGTGATGAGAGGTTTGGGAATCCTGCTGAAATATGCTACTTCATTTCTGGGCTGTTTGGTTTTTAGTTTAAACAAGGGGATGTGGTTGGGGGAATTAATCTTAAGAGAGTTATGACCAGTTTGTTAGGTATTCATTTCATAAAGGCTAAGTGGTGCTGCAGCAAATGACATGACTGTAGGTAGGTTTCATAGGCAGCGTTTGTGTTAGCAAATAGTGCCGTATTGGAGCTCTGGAAAGCAAAATGGCTGGTAGTGAGGATGCAACATCCTCACGGAGCGTGTCTGAGTGGATTTACAGTGGACTGGTCTAGTCCATGTACTGAATGCCTGGGAGCGCTTCTGGAGTGCATCTTCCATTTGTAGTTCAACCTAGAAAGAAACCAGCTCTTGCACTCGAGTACTACTGTACGATGCAGCTGCTACACAGTATATGGGGACCACTGCATTTGGTTTCAAAAGCATATTCCTGATACAAATAATGTGGGGTACCTATGTTAACATTTTTGTACCTATAGCAATTTCTCGCAGTCTATGTATTGGGAGTGTGTCTTAGCAAATAGCTGCTTCCAAGTGTTGACAGACCTTTGATTACATTTTTTCAACTATATTTAAATGCATTTTCTTGAGATGGGTGCTTCTATTGATTTTTCTATCAATTTCAAAAGCTGTTTAAATGATGATAAAATACTTAGTTCTTAACCACTTACATGGGTTCCATTTTTTGGCATTATTTTCCCATTTTGTAACTTTCTCCTGATTACAAATTCATTCAGATAAATTCACATTTGTCCTTCCGTTACAGAGGCTTTGCATCATTTGTGCTTTGACATGGTGGTATACTGAATATTTAAACATATTCTGTATTGCAAAATATATTATGAATGTTACATTTTGCAATCCAGATAGTTTTCTTGACCTCTTCATCGTCTTAGATCAATAAATCAGATTTATGCATGTAGACTTCTTTTTGGACAAGCTTTATAAAAAAACCCCCAACATTATCTGTAAACCGTAACTTGACTCACAAAAGCTCAGCACGTCAAATGAAATTTGCCCTCTTTAAAATTGTAAAACCGTACGGGAAGTTCTGTTATCTCTTTGGGTCTACATACACACAGTGGTATTTGTTTTTAGATAAATAGCTACAGCTAGTCACAAACACTTGCAGAACCAACAGCTTCTGGACTAAAACTGGCTGACATAATATCCTATGCAGGACTCCTGTCTACAGTCTTTGGTTTCAGCTTCCTAATAGTTGGGTCCTAGCAGACTGCTGTGGAGGCTACATTAGATTTTTGTTAAACAGCTGCTTTATGTTGTATTTTTACATCATGATAACATTTTACATAGATTTTCTAATGATAAACATTAAACTGTTCGGCAGTCCTGAACGTAGACTACATTTGAAGCAAATCTTAGAATGAGGCCTCCTGAGGCAAAACCAGAATAACTCCCAATAAGCTGGAAGCTGACCTTTAGAAAATTTCCATACAAAGATCTACTTGTATTTACACTTTTATTTGCATTCACACTAAAAAGAATATTTTATCTCCAATATTTTTTTTGTTCTTGATACTGAAAACATTGCTATTAAGTCTGAAAAAAACGAAGTTTGAAGGCACTGCCCTTTGATATGTTTCTGGTATTTGCCAAAATACTGAAGGCAAATTTATGTTTTGGTACAAATTTTGCCAAATGAAATATGACAGCTATTCATTGTGCTTCCAGACTCAATTCTGACTTGCTGGTACAAATCCCAGGAGGGACTGAATCCACTTATTCAGCACAGGTTAATTGTGTCTTTATTTGAGTGAACTATTACATCCATCCTGGCTGTACGCAGGCACTGTGCGGCTTATCAATGAGAATGCTTGGTCTGAAGGGCAGCATCTAAGAAAGATCTTATTGGTAAAGGCATATATTACATCTAGTGAAAGACATAAGAACATTGTGAATGCTCTCATCCTGTAAGAGAATAACAAGAGGCGATGGTAAGATGACTCCACGCACGCGCACACACAGTTTCTCTGTCTTGATGCTTTTTTTTGATAACTTTTTTACTCCTCAGGAGTCTAATCCTGCCTATTTTGCAAGTCAGGACCTCTGGCTTGATTTTGAAGGTTCTTAAATCTCTACAGTTTGAACTTATGCTATGCTATGTTTCAGTTAGCCTGTAGAAATTGCAGGAAAAACATAATCAATTGTTCAAGTAGCATTATTTATTTATATGTGGATTGCTTCAAGAAAATTGATTAAACATACCCTGGAGTGTTTAATGCATCGTTTTCCCTACTTTGAGATGCAGTAACACTTTCATGTGTCAAGCCAAACTATTTTACATTCAACTTAGTCATACCTCTTAGAATAGTACACTCTGAAAGAACAAAATACGTCAAGGGGAGAAAGTATGCTTGGGTGTGAGATTTCAGGTTTTGGGGGTTTGGTGTTTTTACATCTTTGCTAGACAAATACTATTAGTGATTTTTCTCATCCACTCTAGTCTTACTGCAAGTTGTTGGGGTTTTTTTAACTGACAAGCATGCTAATCATTTCTATTCTTCATTTATTCAGATGATAAAGCTTGTACCAACTTCTGAAGTTCATGTTTAAATCTAGTCTTACATGGTGAAACTGTCAAATTGGATTCTAAGGTGTTTAAAAGGAATGCCAGGAACAGAGCAGAGAAGAATTAGAGGTAGCCAGGTGCCCACCGTCTACAGAGAGGCAATGGAGGTAGGGCTCAGGAGCATAAATGCGATGGTGGAGATCAGGGTTCTTCAGGTTTGATGCTATTGCTCACATTTGGTGTGAAGTGGCTGTAAATGGTCGGTATATCATAACGGATGACAAACTTCAGAGGCCTAATCATGTGGGTTAGCCTCTAAAATGAAGTGAACTAGCCCATCCCAGAGTACTGCTGCTGAGAATCTGAAGCATCGTTATCTCCCTAGGGAAAGGGAAAACACTTCAGCGCAAGGCTAAGCCACAGAAGAAGCGGGAAGAAAAGGATAGAAGAGGGAAAGGAAAGCAGCAGGACGATGAACTGAAGGATTCCTTGGCAGATGATGACAGTTCTTCAACCACAACCGAAACCTCCAACCCAGATACAGAACCACTTCTCAAAGAGGTACGGCACTGCTCCTAAAAGGAGGCTCCTGTGTAGCTGGTGGGTCACATGTTAGAGCAGGAATACAGTCTCTTCCCCCCACCCGACCCTCAGCTTTCATATACTGTAATACCTAACAAAGGAAGAATGTTAATTAAAAAACATCTTTCCCAACCCTTGCATTCACTTCTTCACTATAAAATTTGCTCCTCTGTGAGTGTGAACATGTTTGAATCATGTAGTCTCAGGACTGAAAGTGCCTGCGTGACTGTGGCTTGAATGAGCCACCAGTTGTCAGCAGCATTGTGGTAATTGTCTCCCTGCATGCTCCTAGCCTATCTATCTGCAGAATAAAATGCCAAACTATGGACACTAATTATACTCGATAGTTAAGGTGCATGCTAAAGCCATTCATTTCATCAGTTACAAAGGGTCAGTTCACTGGTGGTAACTTGTCAGCAGGTAGTTAACTTAATTACCTTTGACAATACCCCTAGCTTTATTTTACTCATTTGGCTTACATGCTTCTAGGTGATAAACTGAAGCTCTAACAATTTGTGTAGTGGTCAGGTTGTCTTAAATATTGTGTCCTGAAGCATGTGCTAGGGAACCAAACAAAGCAAAGGTAATTGCAAAGAGAAGAAAACCAAGCCTAAATTTTGACGTGTCTTAAATTTGAACTTTGGAAAAGAGAGAGATTCTAGCTGGGGGAAAAAAGAAAAGAAATCCATGTAATATATTTTAAAGGTTACGGTTTAGTAAGTTTTTGTTTGAAAATCACCTTTGATTTTTCAGGATGGCTATTTGACAGTATACTTGTATTCAGAAAGTCTTAGAAGTTTGGTTAAAAAAAATAAATAAATTGAATGGTGAAGTTGCTCATATTCTTTGCTTTGTTGAAGAGTCTGTTTTAAGACTGCCTGGACTGGGTACAACAGATGCAGTATAGGTCTCGGTACAGAACTAGCACCTTTTTAAGTAGACTCGGAGGCCGTGGCCTGAGGAGCTGTGTATTTGCAAACATCAGGTCTGCTTGAAGCACGTTAATTTGCTAGCTTTTTCAATTTCTACTTCTTCAAATAGGAAAAAATAGATACCATGTTTTATAGGTATACTCACCAAGTAGTAAAAAGATACCTTCTATGCTGCAAAAATGCTCATTTTCAAATAGCATTCTTTCCTCAGCCCTATTTATACTATGTATGTTGTGATGCAAGAGGGACTTTACTTTTCATGAATATTAACATGTTGTTATAATGTCTTTTACAGGAACCTGAAAAACAAAAGGGAAAAGCTACACCAGAAAAACCTGAAAATGAAGTAGTCCAAGCAAAACAGAAAACTAAAAAACTGCTAACAAGTATCAAGAAAGAAATCCCTGTAGATGTGAAAACCAGGTAAGCATAGCAAAGGCTTTTTAGTAGAGAAGGCATCGTGCTTGAAGGCAAGATGGACTGATAAAAATCTGTGTATTCGACTGTTGTGGCTGCCAGTCTGCCTAATGCCAACAGCAGGTACCTTCAAGCAGCTTCCTCTTCCTTCCTGATATCAGGGAATATCTGAAGCCTGTAAATAATAAATTATTTAATGGGAATACAGTGCATAAATGAGAACTAAATCCAGAGAAGAAAATCCACTTAAGCAGTGTTAAGCTTTTTGTAACAGATATCACATACACAAAACAGGGTTAATGTTTCTAAAGGAGCGTCTCGTGGCAGCGCAGTCAGCCAGCACTAACATGACTGCCTTTAGTTGCCCTTGGTGAAATTACAGCTGTGCAATTTCCTTTTTTGTATCCTAGAGTAAGATCAGAGTCTTGGATATGTTATTAAAAGAGGCTGCTGCTGCTGCAAGTCCCCTTCCCTTACTGGCAGGTGGTTGATTGCAGATGATAAAAGGGGAAAAATGAAAAACCTTAGTCTTACTGTATCTAGTTCATTCTGCAATAGTATTCTGAAATTCTGAAATCAGTTCGGTATCCAAGTGCCACAAAAGTAAACTTTACCAAACTGAGACACGATATATTGGCTTGTGTTTTCCCTGTTACTGTGATTAATACTAGACTAACTGGGATTAGTAGTTAGTATAAATTAATTTTCTTCAAAATATTTCTGAAAACATTGCCTCACAAAGTCTCCTCCTTATCTTATTTATTCTTACCATTATCTACCTTCCTTTATCATATAAATCACAAGTTCATTACATGTGACTGTATTCAAAGGCCGCAATGAGAGCTGGTTTGGAATTCCTCTGCAAGAAAACGGGTAAAACAGTTCCTCCCTAGAAAGTTTGAGAGACATAATCAAATAGCTGGAGAAAAAGAACAATACATAGCCAGATGAATTTGGTGGTGTGTTTGAATAGTTTTATGTCATCGACTAAAAGATGATCCTGTACATTCAGGGCAATAGCATATCAGGAGCATGTGATCTAACAAGAGTGTGTGGGGGCAGAGTAGAAAAACGGCAGTTGCCATTTCTTGTTGCCTCTGTATAATCAAGCAGGTTTTGTAATCCTGGAGCTCCGATGAGAGCTTCTCCTGGAAGGTGAGTGAGCCCCAATAAATGTGTGGAGCAGTGTGGGTAGAAAATGAGCCAGGGCTAGGAAGGGTGGAGTTGCATATAGGAGAAATACAAAACTCTGCTTATGAATACCTTTGAAGATGAGCACAAGTTTGACATAAGAAAGCCACAGGAGACCTGTCTTTTGTAAGACTGTATGGTGCATGTATATATCTCAAAAAAAAAAAAAAAAAAAAAAAAAATCTCCTCTTCAGCACTTCAGAGAGCTTAAAAATAAACGGATCTCTGTTTTCATTTAGCTCCTTGGAATTGTCTTATACTCCCCCGCTGGAAAACAAGCAGCGCAAAACCTTTCCATCCAAGATATCTACACAGCACCTTTTGACAAATGGGTCTAAATCAAGAAACCTCCCCAAAACAAGAGGTAGTGTGAGGCTGTTTTTTATAAATACCTCGAGATTTTATTCGGTTGTTTGTAACCCCTCTTGAGGGCTTAATTCTAAGTCTGGTGTGAGAAGAAAGCTGTTCGGTTTACTATCCACAGACTTGCTTTTCTTCTTTTGTTTTAATAGGTCCAAACAGTAAGTTAATGGAGAGCAGGCCATCAGTATTAGCAAAATTTCTCCCCAGTGGTTCTGGACAGGAGCTAGGAAACACCAGCAGCTCAGAAGGGGAAAAGGATTCTCCACCACCAGAGTGGGACTCTGTGCCTCTTCACAAAGCTGGCAGCTGTAAGTAGTCACTAGAGGATGGCAGAACTAGTATTCTGCAATGAATATCCGTAGGTAGGCTTGGTCTGTTCATGGATCTTCCTATCTTTTTTTCACTGCATAGTTGTGCTCCCGTTTTCTGCTGTAGGCCTCACGTTGATAGCACCTGGTACAGTTTGGGGGGTTTGAAAACCGCATGGGCAGAACATGGGCCATTCCACAGTTCTTCAGCGATGAACAGGATTCAGAAGCTGCTGAGGAAATTGAGGAAATGAGAATTACTGCTCGAAAACAAAACGTATTTTTTACAGCAGATGGGGTTTTGCTTGGTCAGGTCTGCTGCAGCCAAAGTTGAAACTAATTACATGATTTGTCCTTGAGAGGAAACACTGAAAACGCCTTAATGCAGTGGTTGGCGTGGGGCACTATTATAAGCTTTTTGGTTGCGTTGTTAAGTCCCTTGTGTGGGAATCGAATCACCACCTTCGTTGCATGAAAACATAGTCATCCCTCTCCACAGCGCTCACTTAGAAAGGTTCTTTCTTCTGTATAAATCTGTTTATCTTGGTGCTTTTATTACGATACAGTCTCTCTGAAAATAGCCAGTAAACCTGAATAATGGTAGGTGAATATAGAGGAGCAGCTACTTCTTCAATGACTGGAAACAGCCTTTGTCACAATTCTTCAGTTTGAACAGAAAGGATAGCAGAAGTTTGAGAAGCCTTTGTTTTAAAGTACATACTATAGAAAGTGTTTTGTGTTTCTCTTTATAGCTACAGACAACCTTTATAAACTCTCTCTACAAACCCTGAATGCAGACGCTTTCCTGAAGCAGCGACAGCCCTCGCCGACACCCACCTCTCCATCTCCTCCTCCTCCTCCTGCATCTTTAGCTTTTGGGCCACGAGGAGGCACTTACAGCAGCATTGTGAACAGCAGCTGCAGCAAGTGAGTCCAAACCTGCACCTCCTACTGATTTCCCAAGCACAGAACTCTTGTGGAACCCATGTGCTTCACACGGCACATCTCCCTTTTCTCAGACCCATTTCCTCTTCCCATGGAAACTGCTTTTTTGCAGATACTACTGTGCATGCTTTACCGTGCTATTTATATTTTTCTGGGTTTTTTTACGACTTGGTAGGTTGGAAAATGTGCAATTACATGAACTGTTGAGCTGTTGTTAACATTTTCATGAATGCTAGCTTAAATTGCTGCCTTTTTATCAAACTGCTGAAGTCCAAAACCTTACTCTTTTTTTTTTTCTTTTTTTTCCCCCCCCTCCTTTAAGCGAAACGAAAAGCAAGCAGCCTAATGGTACCAAACATAAGCTGGCAAAGGCAGCTTCTCTTCCAGGCAGGAATGGTAACCCCACTTTTGCTGCTGTAGCTGCAGGTTATGACAAGAGCCCAGGTACTAGAACCAGTTTGGAGTTCTAAATATTTCTGAATATTTCCCAAATATTCTGTTGTTTTGGGTTTTTTTTTTTTTTTTTTTTCNGCAGTGGTTTACCAAAGGTTTCTCCAAGCAAGACGGATGTTTCCAGCAATATCAGCATTTCCCACACAGTTGTTGACAGTGATGGCTCTGACAGGTAATTTTTATGTTGTCTAGGCAAATACCTAGGCCCCTAGAAAAGACGACTGTAAGCTGTTAATGGCATTTTGAAGGAAGTGACAGAATTCGTTCTGGTTCCTTTTTTTTCCTGTTTTTAAACTGTTTTTTAAAGTCTGGGCACAGCATCTCTCACCTTACAAAGAAATTTAGAACTTATGAGTGACTCAAAAGTAGAGAGAAGGATGTTCTGGATGTGATGCTGACTTTCTCCCCCTCATTCTCAGTAACTCAACAACCTTCTGTTCCCCAGGCATCCAAACAATGAGAAATCAGCTTGGCTCTTTCAGTATTGAGGAGTGTGAACCAAGGTCACTTGAAATAGTTTACAGGCAGAATATCTTGCTGTACAGCAGTATCTTTCACTCCCAGTTTTAATGCTGAGACCAGAACTATCACTGGGCTTTGCTTTACGAGGAGGAGCAGAATACAGCTGCGGTCAGTCATGTTCCCCAAGGCACGCTGTCTTTTCTGACATGTTTTAGCAGTGCAAATCTCTCGGTTGTAAAAAGCAGTGAGCATCTGCTAACCTTCCCGGAATAGGAAAGAGACTTGAA
The DNA here is from genome assembly GCA_013389945.1 of Fregata magnificens. Lineage (NCBI taxonomy): Eukaryota > Metazoa > Chordata > Aves > Suliformes > Fregatidae > Fregata > Fregata magnificens. Next base: position 32,810 of record WAAD01024726.1, read on the forward strand.
TTGAGTTTCAATACACAAAGGAATTGCTTTTCTGAGCAAAGTTTGTGGGTGGGGTTTTGGTTTGGTTTTGTAAATGTTTATCACTGGTTCCAGTTAACTCATCTGTATTTTCAAGAAGCTTGCCCGCAAGCTGGACTGTAGGCATTTGTATCCCTTCTGAGCGGTTCTAAATTTTATCTGCTTGTCAAAAAAACTGCGCTTATGGCTTGGACTTTATATGAGTTCTGAAAAACTGAGCAAGAGAGCTACTCAGGTTTGTGTTGGAGCTCAGTCTACAGATCAAAGAACATTCTATGTAGAGCACTGTGTCGCTCCAAAGTGGACGTATACACGGGGAAAATGGTATTTCATTGAAATCTTTTGTTAAAACAAAAATAAGCTAATTTCCTAACTCTGGATCATGATTAAATATATATATTATTATAGATACATATGTATATATGTATGTACACACACACACATGTACAAATGTATGTATATAGTTCTATATAGATTAGTAAGTCAGTATTGTTGGTAGTACTGCGTTATTGAGTTCTGCATTGCTTTCCCATTACTCCATAATATTTAGTTCGGGTTTGTGGACTCCTATCAGCAATCCCAGCAGTCCCGACTTCACGCCTCTCAACTCATTCTCTGCGTTTGGACATTCTTTTAACTTAACTGGAGGTGAGTTGTTGTTTTCAAATATTTTCCATATTCAAATACCGGTTAAAAAATGGTGTGTCTCCATTCCACTGGTCTAAGTTCAGGCACTGTTCCCATCCCTGCCCCCAAAAAGGATGACTACATAGGAAAGCGTGTTAAAAATTTGGTGGTGTATTCTGTGTTTCAACCCAGAGAGAGTTAGTGGAAACTCTTATAGAGTGTTTGTTTGTTGGGCTGGAAATACCTTTTTTTGAAGTTTCTTGGTTTCAGTAAAATTTCTTGATATTTGTTTTTTCCTTAGTCTTCCTCCCCTCCATCCCTCCCCTGAAGCTTTACTGTAGGTCTCAAAAGTGTGCCACTGGGCCTGTGGTTTCCTGAACACTTTATGCCTGCATAAAACCATTGCTCTATAACTGAGGCAATGGCCCATCCCTCATGTTGCTTTCCTCTTGTGTTTTCTTCTAGCGTTTGTATAGCTGCATGATGAACTGATGCACACTAAAACCAGCCATTAATTCCTGTATTTAAATATTTAGGTGAACTTTCCGGAAGTGACTACTGAGATGGGCCTTGATGCAGGCAGGCTATATTGTAGGGCATGGATGCTCTGCGTACTTACTGTAGATTTCTATATCGTGTTTGGGGATGCATGGTATTTTTTAAGTGTCTGCAAAAGATGATAAGCAAAGCAAACTTTGTATGTGCCATTTGCAAAATGGATTGTATGTCTACTGAAAAAACTGTATGTCTACTGAAAAATGCTGGGGCTCTGCAATCGATAGCAGCTGCTGCTGTGGGGTTCTTTCATCTTCATCAGCAACACTTGGCACCAGCCTTTGAGGGACTGCAGTAAGATGCCAGAGATCAGTTCTGTGTGCGGGGACCAGGCAAACCACGAGCACTGGTGCTGCCCTCCCCTTCTCGTAGCAGAGATGGGGTCTGGGCTGGGGCACAGCCAGTGCCGCCTCCCGTACCCGGAGTTACCTGGAAAGGCAGTGCTGCAAGGCAAATGAGTGCTGTGATTAGGAGAGGCTCTGTGGCCTGGTCACTTACTCCACCTGCAGTTAACTTGTTCTGAGGAACTGCCAGGACTCTCAGTATTGCTGTACTTCTGCCCAGTTCCCTGACTGTCTGCTTTCGGGTAAATAATACCAGGAACCAAACAAATCCCATAGGCTGATACTGAATTATACCCAGTAAGCATATAACTCTTTCCCCCACTATAACCACGATTCTAACTTTGTAGCCACTGTCTGATGTAGGGCACGTGAGATGAGATCTTTATTACTGTGTGACCTTTTCTAATCTCAGTTCTGGCACAGCAGCAAGACCTGCTAGAAAAATATGGGAAATAACTGTGAAGAGTATTAGTCTGCTATGGTTCTTGGAAAAAGAGTAATTTACTCAGTTTCATTTCATTTCATTTTTAGAGGTTTTTAGCAAACTTGGTTTAGCTCGATCTGCTTATGGGCAGGATGTTCAGAGAAACTGGAGTGAATTCAATAATGTTCCATCATCCATCTGGGATCCTTCAGCTACAGATTCTGTACCCTCCTGGCCAACAAGCTCGAGTTCCCCTACTCATACAACTGCAGTAAGTATTCAGTCCAAATACAGCATTTTAGTACTGTTACCAGCCTGTTCTGTATCTGCCATCTAATTTCATTTAGAGGATTTTAAAATTCGGATGAAGAAAATCAACGGAAGAATAAAGGAAAAGGGAAGCTATACGTATTCATCATTCTGTGTAGCTAAGTGGACTTGGCTGTTGGACAAAGAGTGATTAGTCTGCTCACTTGCAGATGATGAATCCATATAAATTGCTTCACATAAAATATTTCTCACAAGAGCATTTTGCAGCACTGACAAAAGTGTGTTCGATTCCCACGTGCTTCAGGATTGTGGAAAGAGCTGTTCTGCTCCTGTGCCATGGCTGGACACTGCCTCTGTCTCTTCCAGTTTGATGGACAGTTGCAAAGTAGCCAATATGATAGCTTTCAGACTTTGATTCTGCTTCCTGAATCCAGTGTTGCACCTGCTTGTAAATTAACAGAAAGTAAAAAAAAAATCTTATCTAAAAGACCTCAAATGTATTATTTTCATCTTAGAAAAAACACCAAAGGACTAAGGATAAGGTGAAGCCTTTAAACTGACTGCTAATTTTGATGGAGATGTTGAGTATAGCCAAAAAAGAAGAAAAACCAAGTTTTACACAGATTGTAGCACTGCTCTTTCATCCTTGTGCCTCTCTATCTGTCAGAATAAAACTTACACCACAACAGCTGTCTTCAGTGCCAGCTTGAAATCGTTCTTCATCTTGTCTTCTGAAAATGTTTTTGTAGTGAGTAAGGAGCAGTGTTTACTTCACCTGGTAGCAGTTCAGATGGAGTGGGGGAAGGCGGGGGGCAGGGGAAGCCGAAGAAGGTCATACAGCTTCTTATAGACACGCACTCACTCATCCCGCCCTTGTCATGCGGTTACAACTGTAGCTGTAACCTCACTAAAACTATGTAAGGAGAGATTTTTGCTTTTTGGTCACATGGAGGGCAGATTTCTCAGCATTTGATATAAGGAGGGATTGAGGACAACCAGAACAATCTCTCTAGCTGCTAACCTATTCCCTGGCCACTTCTGAAAAAGAACTCTAAGTGTGCTTCAGGAAGCATCGAGACAGAAGCCAGACAAATGGTATAGAATTGTCAGTCTCTCCCTTTAAATACTTTGATTTTTGGGGGGTGGGAAAAAAAAACATTTTAGGAGCTTATTCAAGGAGAAGATCACTTAATAATAAACAAGCAGCAGCAAACAGACTGAAATGTTCCAAGCCTTTTTAATGATAGTGATTTTTTTCAAGTGCTTATGGTGAGCCAGAACAGGAAAACTTGGCTATTCCTGCCACTGAACCTCCTTGCTCTACATGCTAGGTAAGAGAGCAGGTACCAGGCCAGGGCCCTGAGCCAAAGCTGTTCTTGCAAACAGCACTTACATAGTGGCCTCTGTGTTACTCTCTTTTCTAGGAAGGTTTCTGGGGAGCTGATTTTGATCATTCTCCTTCCTTATTCCTCTTGCTTTCCCATTTTACGCATAACTCTCTGCTTCTGTACTAAATAGCATTTGTCTTCTGGGTCCCGTCTCCCCTCAGGCCTTGCTGCATTGCTGGTACTTCTTCCCAAGTTTCTTTCTAACCACAGTCCCTTTTTCCCCCATTTCCCTGCGTGTAGTTCTGTCCGATGGTCACTTTGTCCGTCCCTCCACCAGCCTTGAAAGGGAGTGGCAGTCTAATCTAAGGTACTCTTCTCTGCCACTCCTTTCCTGGTTGCTTCTACTTTATCAGCAATTGCCTTTCTATGAGGCTCTCCCAAATGCTTTTGGGACGCGTAGGAATAGTTCCTGGCTCTTGCCCACAGGAGGAATCAGAGTGGACTTTTAGTGTGTTAGGGCTGGTGTCGGAGCAGCAGAATGAGTGTTTCCTGCTGTAGGCTTAGTGGTCTAATGCTTGTATAGCTTAAATATAACCATTTAGTTATGTAACAGTAATAAACTGTGACCCTAGTTTGGCTCAACTTCCCAGTGACATTGGAGAGTCCAAATGACGTTGGCCCAGTTAACCCCTGACAACGCTCAAAACTCCTGTCGAACCCTCAGTATCAAATTCTTTGAGGGCCCTTTGGTAACGTGCTAGTGTCCAACCAATTTCAGGTATGATTAGAGCATATCTTCTTCATTCCAGGGGAGCAAATAAAAACCTGACATGAAGACATTTGCAGAGTTTACCTTGCTTACTTTTCTAAAGGGATTTTTATTTTAATCTTCAGATGTAGAGTACACTGATACTGGTTAACCTTTAATGTGCATTATCTGAGGGCTGAGATCTTGGGAAGGGCATGCCCTTTCTCCACCCAGTAAATCTAAATATAAGGATGTTTGTACCTTACAGCACATACTCAACAAGTCCACTGCCTTTTGGATGTATCAAGTTTACTGTGTATTTGCAAATTGAATTTACAGCATATGTACATTAAATCTATTGGCGCTGAGGTATGTAGTGCGTTAAGCCTACATGTAGCAGGTTCTGTGCTAATATTAGCATGAAAGTTATGCTAACCTTTCTCATCTCCATCCTTGGCTGCTTCCGGGTATCACTTTCCACCACACCATGGGTTAGATTCCTCTGCTTGTTGCTTGCTACTGTTTGGCCTTTAATAAAACAGTTGACAAAACCTGGGCCTTGTTCATTTCTGCATGTGTTCTCTAGACTTGCTGTACCTGTCCTGTGCATCCCAAATGCATTTGTGACGTGTTACAGCACACCTGCATCTGTACCATGACCATTTGTCAGAGACTTCCAGATGTCTTGAGCCAGGACAGACTTACTGGAACTCCATGACAAATGGCCAGTTCTCCAATCCCCTCTCCCTTCATCCAGAGAAATTTTGGATGGGGTAAAAAGTATATACTGGGAATATGGGGAGGTACAGTGGGGCTGAACACAGGTAGGTTCATCCAAAATGTACAATTTCTGAATACAAGGAGATAAGTTTGCAAACAGCCAAAAAAGGATCAAGGAGTAGACTTCGCTGCTACCTTCCATTACAACTTGAATTTTGTTGTTTTTTCGAGACTTGAACCATGTTTATCTACCTGATTCTAACTAGTTTAATTAAGCTTGAGCTTTATGGCCCTTGTGTGTTAAAGCTTGAATACTAGTAGTGCTTAAATTAGTAATGGTATGGGGATGTATAAGCTTAAATGAAAACAGCTTAAAAGCCTGTAGTGTAATTGCACTCTGCAGCCCATTCAGTTACCAGACATGTTTGGTGACTTGCTAGTAGTGTGGTTCCTCTGGGCAAGCTCTAGTAAAGGGAGTTCAAAACTCCATGTTGCAGTGAAGACGGAAGGGATTCCACAGCAGGCTTGCTGCTTCTTAGATACTTTTCTTTCAGGGGGGCTGTAAACAAGGTCAAAATCGAGGTTACTGAACTGCTACTTACCTGGCTCTGTCTTTACTGCAGTCGATCCTTGGCAGCCCAAGTGGCCTGTGGTCCACCACTCCATTCAGCAGTTCCATTTGGTCAAGTAATCTCAACAGTGGCCTTCCCTTCACCACTCCAACAAACGCATTGTCAGGCATTGATCTCATGGGTAGTGAAAACTCCTCCACTGCTCCTCCTCCGCCCGCTGCTGCCACCGTTGCCAATCCTGCTGAAGACATGGGACAAACCTACAATCCTTGGAGAATTTGGAGCCCAACAATTGGAAGAAGAAGTTCAGATCCTTGGTCTAATTCACACTATCCTCACGAGAACTGAAGTTAAGCAAAAGGAAAGAACTCTTATCCAGGTCATGATACAATTCTGAATGCAAATTTTTGAAACATCATTTTCAGGCTGTTGCTGGTCATTGCTTCCCCCCTGCTGTGCCCCTGCCAGTCATGCTTTCATCACTTGCTCCTTTTTAAAGTCTGTCCTGCAATATGGTAGTGTGAGATTGCAGATAAGCTTGAAAAAGTCTGGGTGTGGTCACAAATCCCAACTACAGCTGAAGCCTGTAAATCTGAACAATTTCACTGGTTTCATATTTTACCATCTGCCATCTTTATTTAGGAAACAATTTGAACTATAAAACGGTCCTGGCATGCAATACTTTTATGAAAAGTACCGATTTGGGTTTTTAAATTTTTTCCAGTATTAGCCTCCAAGTTCTAATTTAAAATCAAAAGGCACTTTGTGCTAAAATGCAGAGTATTTTTTTAAAATAAGGCTGTCTTTGTTAACACAGGTTCTAAGAATGTAAAAAAAAAAAAAAAAAAAAAAAAAAAAAAAGGAAAAAAAAAACCAAAAACAAACCACCACCACCAAAACCAACACGAAACCTTAAGAGCAAAATGGCTGAATGTAAGAGCATTCTGTTGAGACTGTAATACACTTTCTGTGCTGTTTGTACATTTGTAAACCTGAATGCATTTTTAAGTTGAACTGAAATGCACACAGCCAAGACTTGTGGAAGAAACAAGATACCTTGTGCATTTCTTACAGATACAACTTTGGGTTGTACTTTAAAATAAATACTGCTTTTTTCAAGATCTGTCTGCTGTAATTCTGTTCTGGTATTTTCTAAACTTGTGCATGCATGAATCCACTTGGCGGTGGTAGCCTTCAGGCCAAAATCTACTGCGCATAGGGCCTATATTAACAAACTTCACTGCAGATGAAACCTGGCTTCTCAACAGTGTGGGTTTGTATAGCAGTGGAGAATTAGAAATTGTGTTCAGGGTTACACAGTGCCACCCACTCGAAAATTTGCTGGATAGCAAAATGCTGGAAAAATGTCTACACTCTTTAAGTTTCCAAGTATCAGGCATAGTAGCAGCTGCCGCTGTTTATGCTATGCCCGTACCTTTGTAACACTGTTCTTGACTAGGTCTGAACAAGAGCTTTACTATTTTTAGATATGATTTATCTGTCCCTTTAAGGTGCCTGTTTCCCTTCATTAACAGTAAGGCAAGCCCCAGTGACTACATACATTCATCTGAGCTAAAGCCAGGTAAAAATGAACCCTTCTATTACAAGAAAGCAGTAACAGACACTAGCAACATAAATTTGCCTATGACTCAGTGGCACCGCTTAAAATTTACAGCAGCAGATTTTTATCAGAATCCATCCTTTAAAAGAGAAAGAACTATATTTTAGCTAAAACCTTTATGCTACAAGGAATATTGTATGCAACAAAATATGAGAGTTAAATTAATAATTGAGACTAAGTGACCACTTTTCCAGCCTGCATTATGTAAACAAAGTCTCTGCAACTGTCAGATTGCTGTTTTCTTGCTGCCACCAGCAGAAGCTTTAAGATACACATCTCTGAAATGGGAACTTGCTGGAACTCCTTTGTTCTTAAAATTTGGGTATTTCTAGAACCATGCAAGGTCATGACATGTTCAGCTTGCATTTGTATGCAATTTTCTTCTGAGTAACCGGGCAAACAAGTCTCTTACTGCATGCAAAATAAAGAATAACTAGTTAAGCTACTGACATGCCAGGGCTTGCTTCTCCGTACGTGGAACTTGGGAAGATAACTAGCAGTAACTTCAAGGTGAAAGAAGCTGCTTAAGTTAATGTGCCATCTCTTTCCCATCAGGTGTTTATATTAGAATTGATTCCATGGAGGATAGAAGCAGAAATGAATTCTGAGATACTAATAGTCCTCAGTGGTTTAAGCAGTTGTGAGGACAGGAAAAAATTTCTCCTTTAAAAACATTTCCCTTTGAACAAGGCAACACACAAGTAATTTAGACTTGTTTTTCCCCAAAAATGTGAGCCATTCCCTTGTGTTATGCAAAATAACCTCTGCCACCTTTAGAATATTCTCAGTTCTTGCTTGTGAAGAGTTTCCTCTTGAGTACCACTTAAATATTACTTAAGTTCCAGGTGTGAAACAACCTGAACTATCAAGATCTTTGACACAGAGTTTTCAGTTTCCTAAGAGAGGAAAAAGCATGTTGTTCTCCCCAAATTTGTAAGGAAAATGTCCTAGGCCTAAAGACTTCCTACTTTGAGTGTCCTATCTTCCTTCCCTCTACTCAAAGGTTATTTCGGAGAAGCGCCTTCACTCTGTTGCGCCTCGTTAAAGAAAGCAAAAGGACTGCCTTAAAAAGAAGTCAAACTGTAACTTACAGAATTCAGGTGAAATAAAAGCTGGGCAAAAGTTAGGTATTTCTAAAGAAACCTCTGTGTATGGTAAGTACATGTACAGCACAGGTTTTGCTGCCTTCTCCCTGAGGTGTCTGCTGGCTAGCTTTTATGGTATAGTCATTCTTTACATGCATTAAAAACATTTTTTAAATTGCTGAAAAGTGGGGGGAGTGGGGGGGAGGGAATGTGTGATGAGCCAGAAGCATCCACAGCCATCACAGGATAATAGAGAGGACAGACCTTTTATAATGAGGTAAAAATAAAAGAACATGAGGTTTTGCCAAAGGACATGTAAAGTCTTACATAAAAATCTGGTTGGGGGTTGAAATTGTTGTAGCCTGCTGGAAGGATGGCTTAAGATAAAAGAACACGGGAAGAAGTAAGGTCAAAAGCTCAGAAGCAAGGGGTGGACTGTGTTTTCAAAAGCAGAATGAACAAGACTGAAGCTCAGAGCACGAGGGAAGCTCCATCTTGAGTAAAAAGACCTCAAGAAAAAAGCAGCTTAAAGTGCTCAGAAGATGGGTCTCCCCTGGAAACCAGGGAGTTCACAGCCCTTCTGATAATTTAAAACATTTCTTCAGAGTAGCATCTGGGCCAGACTACCATGAGTCAGCTCTTCTCTTCCAGACCTGGAAGCTACTGGGAATACAAAGTTCACAGCAAGGAAGAGAAATAATTACTGTTAATTTTGGTAATCCAAAAGGGCAGTTCTATTCTGCCAACTCTAACAAATAGACTTTTGAAAAGTTTCTGGCCTGTTTTTAAAATCAGAAAGCTTGAAGTAGGTAAGTATGGCCCTAACATGTGAAATCAGTTTAATTAGCACGAGTTCTATTTCAAAAAGCTCTTGAAAGGCATTAGAGATTTTGGTTAAGTATAAGGCCGTATCAGAACAGGATATAAAATTCCAGTCAAAGGACAGTTAGGGTTTATTTCATGGATACAGACACTTGGAATGAACCAATATACCAATGAACAGGTTGGGGCCCAGCCCTGGCCACAACTCTGTCAGCAGTGGTACATACCGTAGCTTGGCCACCACCCTGCGAGACAAGTACCAAACCGGGGAAAACTCTAAACGATGCAGGGTGCAGAATGTGAATGAACAGCAGATTCTCAGCACTGGAGCATCATGGTCAGATCATACTGAAGTTGTCCACTGGACTCTAGCTGGCCATGAACTGTCTGCCCGACCCAATGAGAGGTAAAATTAAGTGTGCACAAGTGTTTACGTTCATGGGGTAAGAAGCTATCTTTCACTGAAACCATTTCACCCGGAGTAATGTTTTACACTAAATATAGCTTTGACTTTGCTTTGTCTCTTTTCCCAACCTGTAATTATGAGCAAGTTTTCTGAGCTTCAGTGTTTAGGCCTCATGAAATGATGACAACCTCAGCTCACAATGAGTCAGTTCATTAGAAGAGAGCCACACACTGGGATTGGAAGTAACCCAGCTTCTACTGTACAATAATTGCTGCAACTGGAAGAGTGTTCAGTCACCTCATTTTAAACAGGTTCTGCTTCAAAAGCTGAGTCTTTTGCCCGGTGCCTGTCTCCATCTAATGCCAGTCAAGGATGGACTTTATGGTCAACCAATGCTTTATACATATCAATAGTAAAGCAGTCTTCAGGATGACAGGATCAGCATGCTCTTCAGCAGCCCTCTGAATGCAACTACTAGCCATACTTACCACTAGTTTGCTACTTAGATGCTGTGTGATCCAGCAGCGAGTGGAGCATGACTTTTTTTTAATTTAATATATAGCAAAGAAGAAACCAACCAACCAGAAAGCAAAGCCACAAGCATCTGCAGGAGCCAGAGAAAATACAGTGAAGCACTAGCCTAAACTCTGGGTGACTAATAAAAAATTGAGAGTCTTAAGGGGCACTGAAAACCCTAATATTACTATATTTGCTGGGATATAAGGACTGTCCTGAACAAAACTTTGTGGAGTGGTTTTTTTTTTTTTTTTTTTTTGCAGAACTGTGTAAAGGTAGCTGCTCAGATCCAAAACCATCAATCGACCTTAAACAGCAGATCACATTGCACCAAGAGAAATGCAAGTGGAGGGAAGAATCAAGAAAGATACTATGGCCACTTCCTACGGAAAATCCCTTGTGGTGTTTTTTTCAAGCTAGGATCACCAAATAGTGGTCCTTCAGGAAGGACCCTGTATTTCAGACCTGACTTCACTCTCCATCTGCCTACTGTGAAGCAAATGTTTGAGTCAGAGTGTCATTAACACTGGATAATATGGGATCTTTGGGGGTGCACGCTCAGTCTCTCTTGAAGTTTTACCCAATAACACTCAAGTAGTCTGTGAGTGGCAGCAGGAAGTGAGCGGGACGTTCTAGCACTGCGATAACAGGATTCACATGGGATACATGCCAGAGAGTGGCATGACAGGAGGTGAAGCAAACAGACTCTGCTGGACTTGGAGCTGGACTCTCTTGCAAGCTGTGAAAAAAATCACAGTTCAGTTACGTGCCCTAAACAAGAGAGGGGATCTGGAGTCTGGCATCCTACAAGAGACAAAAGGGACTGGCTGGGGAGGGCGGGGAGAGGGGGAGAGATACCTGTAGGAAGGAGGTACAGGCTGTNTGGGGAATAGCTATTCTGGAAAGTTGCCTGGGCGTTTTTTTGGTATGGGTCCATGGCAGGATGAAGTCTCTTGTGGTGTTTTGGCTTAGTTACAAGGAACTTGCTGGGAAGCAAGTGTACCGGGGAAGTGAGCACCTGGAGTGGCTTCTGCCTCACCCAGTATCACTCACTGGCCCATTCTGGAGTTATTTTCAGGGAAGATAATACTCACTGGAGAAAGGATGTTAACCTGCTTTATGGCAATGTAGAAGACAACAGAAGCTAGGGAGGACGGCTCACTGCCTCTCAAGAGGGAAACAGAAGCTGCAATCAGTCGAGAGACTAAAATGCTCCTTGGTATGCTCCTTCACCGGCTGTTGCTGGCTTTCTGGAAGGGGAAAGGACTTCTAGCCCCTTCAGCTTTACATCACCCATCCTCCTGGTATAGCCTGTCCTTAGCAGTCAAGTTAGTTACCAGCAAAATTCTGCCAACATTGAGGAGTTTGGCAACAAAGAATGAAGCAAGGCCCTAAAAATTACGCAACATTCTACATTAAACGGGTATGATTCAGCTTATGGCTTGCAGGGAAATTCCTGTTGTGCTGTATAAACTAGGAATCTTTTCAGACAACAGTAATTTCAAGGAATATGCACTTGCGTCTCGTTCCAAACCAGCAACACAGAAGTTTCTTCCTATGAGCTTCTGATTTCTGATGCAGCTCTAACTGCCAAACCTTGCTCACATTTGCCTGCCTGTCAAATTCTATCCTATGGCTGAAGACTCAGTCTCCAATTCAAGGGAGGGGTGGGGTGTAAGAATCAACAGAGCTTAAGAAAACATCAGTAGTGCCTTAATGCTTCAGTTAAACTAAGCAAAGGCCATGGCAGAATGGAGCATCTTAATACTCTGAAATACAGGGTGGGCGGGTAGGGGGAATGGACACAAGGAATAAAATAGTTTAGCTACATTTAGAAAGTTAGTGACAAATTCAGATTTCATGTACACATGAGGAAGAGAGGGAGGAAAGGTGGTATAAAAGAAGGTTCCTTTCTTTGAAGCCGCTGAACTCAGCAGTCTAAAGAAATGCTCCAAAAGAGCAGCTCATCACAGCTCAAACAGAAAGCAAATGTCCATGCTACAACAAGTGGCACACAGAATGTCTCACTGTTACTCAGAGCTTAATCTCAGATGTGCAAATGTGGGACCTGGGCACTGGCCATGAGTTGAACCCACGATTCCAGGTACATAGAATGAGACTGAGGTGCATTGTGTGCTGACTTAGTGCCCTTGAATCAATCAATCAACTGCATGCAAAAATACAAAAATCCATATGATGCAGTTATTAGAGCAATAGAAAATGAATATTGCTGAAGTCAGCAGGTTCGGCACCAGAGAGCTTCAGAAAATGGACAGTATTTAACTGTGCTGGCTTTGTTTTTAAATAGAGCCTCCTTGTGAAAAGTCACTGATTTGGTCTATGCAGCAATAATAACCCATGGGAAGAAAAATCCCGGTAGGCCCTCAGGAATTCTGATTAAATCAGCAAACTGGAAAACACTTCCCCTAACTCAATAAATTTGAGTAATGCAATTTCCTCTCTCTGCGCATGAAGAGTAAGAGTCCTACTATTTAGATAAACAGCACCCCTCTGTGGCTACAAACAGCATTCAGGCCATCACAGCAGCATCAGCTGGCCTTAAAATTTTCTCTATGATTTTTCCTGAAACCTTGAAAAAAAAAATCTCAGCTATAGTAGTAGCATTTTGCCTTAACGAATGGTAGATTGGGAAAATTAACACTACTTTCCCCACCGCCAGTCTATACAGCTATCATTCCTCAACAGTAATGTGCCAAAAATGCTAATCCAAAAGGAACTGGAAAGTTCTTGCAGTTCAATGATGAAAGTCCACAAATTGGGGCACCCTGTTAGTCATATCAGGCTTTTACTTGTCTTCAAGCATAGTATCACAACATGCCAGAGAAGCCTAACACAATTAAACTATTTATTTCCTATATTTATTTTAATATTTCTTTCATTGAGCTATCTACAAATGAACCACCTTTCTTTCTTTCTTTCCCCATCTACATGCTTTCAGTATCTTTTCTTCTATATCTGCTCACCTAACAAAATTATTTCCCCAATATTGAGTCCTTTTAACCTGTGATGTTCTGTACATGTTCAAGAAACTCAGCTCCTCCAATTTGCACAGAATTTTTTTACAACTCACTTCTACACCCCAACTTGAGGAATTTTATGCAGTTATTTTGTATTTTTGTTCAAAGCCCCAACACATTGGTTTCTACTCTCCCCCCGAGTCTTTCAGTCCAGTTTATCCTTGTGAAAGACCTTTGCTGAGCTTTTTTCCAGGGCTCCGCATTCTCTCCCCTCTGAGTATTTCAGTTCTTATTGTTCTTTCTGTTCCACTAACTACTTTCAATATCAAAGCCCTGCCGCAGCCATGCTCTCTTCCAGGTTGTACTGGGAGCCTTGCAGAAGATGATGTATTCGAGGAGTTAGTGATCTTGGACAAGCCATGCCTGCCCTGCTGGACCTCCTACTTCAGGCTTGAGAAGCCCGTAGGTTAGCACGCGTAACCACTGTATAACCCAACGTATGCAGTGCTGTAACGGGACGTGCTGGAATGTCCTGTGCCCGCCAGTGCTGTGTTCTGGTGAACATCATGAAAGAGAGGACAGGACACTCCTACCTGTCAGGAGGAGATAGATGGGTTTGTTCCTTACGCAAGACAGAAGGCACCATGTTGCGGGAGGGGACCAAACCTCCCCGGGGACAGGATCTGCACAGCTTGCCGTGGGAATCCATCTGGGGTCTGTCCAATGCTGCACGAAAGCAGGGTTCCCAGCACCTGACGGGACATGAGATTTACTTGCTATCTATATTCCTCTTTTTATTGTCTCTTATTAAAATGGCAATGTTATTACACTATTTGCTGTCATTCCTGTCTTCCTGAGATCCAAAAGAGCCTCATGCCTCACCCATGAAGAACACAGGTCACCATAGGTCACCTACATATCAAGATTCATGAATAAATATTGATTAAAGAGCAAATATTTTAAAGGGAAAACCACCCTCGGCCTAAGCGCCTTCAAAGCTTCGGCCCTTCTGCATACCACTTTTCTACTCTGCTTTAGCCCTGACTCCGGGCTTAGCTCTTCAACAACCAACTGACAGCATTAACACAGTGCCCTCCACCTGCGAGACACTGAAGTGACACTCCAGTAGTAGTACTGTGGATGACCCTGAACTGCCCCTGCATGCCCTCACACGGTCATTCTCAGTCTCTGCAAGTACAGACTTTGCGCTGCATCAGGTTGGTAGAGTAAGTAAGTAAGTGGTGGGACCAGAGCAGCAGTTGACTCCTCTCAGTCTTTTGAAACTACCATGAGTTCAAAAGTCTGCCTTCCTTGGAAAAGCTGCCCACTTTTTCAGTAACACTATTCAACAGCTCTGTATTCTTTAAGTAACTATCAGTCTTGCTTTACAATATGAAAACAAGAATAGGGCCTGGTTTAGGAGGCATGGTAGTGTTGGGTTGACAGTTGGATGGTTGGACTTGATGACCTTAGAGGTCTTTTCCAACCTTAATGATTCTATGATAATGATCAGATTACTGTCTATCTAGATCCATAGTCTGACAGTAGACAGGAATGTATCAGTAAAATGCAAAAAAACCCCAAACAAAACAAAACAAACCAGCTACAGTTCATTGACAAGCCATCAACTTTCTCGTTAATGACCTCCACCATAAAGACAAACTCATATTATAGGTTAATTCAGGTACTCCGTGCACAAACCTGCATAAACCCCATAATCCTCATTCTCTGAGGATTCAAACGATGAGAGCCCAAAAAGAAAGAAAGAAATGAATACCCAGAGAAGTAGAGATGACGTGACACAATGGAAAGCACCATAATAGCACTATATAAATCAATTCAGAGCTAACACTACTGACACAGACATTTCCAAAAATGCAAGTCAAAAAAAAAATTGTACTAATACACTTGGAAATCCCACGCTGTGTTTAATCTGTCCTTTCACGGTTTGTTGTGGTTTAACCTGGCAGGCAGCTAAACACCACACAGCCGCTCACTCATCCCCCCACCCCCCAGTAGGATGGGGGAGAGAATCAGAAGGGTAATAGCAAGAAAACTCATGGGTTGAGATAAGAACAGTTTAATAACTAAAGTAAAATAATAGAATAATAATAATAGTATTGATAATAGTAATAATAATGTTGTAATGAAAAGGAAAACAACGAGAGAGAGAGAGAGAGAGAGAGAGAGAGAGAGAAAACACAAAACAAAAGCAGGTGATACACCTGCTCACCACCCGCTGACCGATGCCCAGCCAGTCCCCGAGCAGTGGTTCCCCCTGGCCAGCTGCCCACCATTAACATACTGAGCATGACGTTATATGGTATGGAATAGCCGAATAGCCCTTTGGCCAGTTTGGATCAACAATTTTAGCTGTGTCCCCTCCCCTTCCAGCTTCTTGTGCACCTGGCAGAGCATGGGAGGCTAGAAAAGTCCTTGACTAGTGCAAGCACTGCCCAGCAATGACCAAAACATCTCTGCATTATCAACAGTGTTCCCAGCACAAATCCAAAACATAGCCCCATACCAGCCACCATGAAGAGAACTAACTCTATCCCAGCCAAAATCATCGCACGGTTGTAAGACAGAAGTCACTGTCAAAGACAGGATATGAGATGAGGCTGGGCTGGTTTTTCCTATGACCAAGTACAGATGTTTTGGGGTTCCTAATTTAGGTTGGTAAGCCTTGAATCTAGCTGGCTGCCCAATCTTACCTATTAACTGCCTGTTTAATAAGGTAATTCTCAAGACACCTAGAACTACTTCTGTGCCTGCCCAAGCCCAAGCAGGACCCAGAAAATGAGCATTTCTCTGGCCCCTGGGGAGCCCCACCAGTATGTGCATTCCTGGAGCAGACAAAACACCAGCAGGATGGCACTGCTCACAAAATGTAAGCCTAACTGCGAGAACCCTGTACCCTGGGAACATTTGGGCCATGGAATAACAAACAAGAGGCTGCTTCTTGCATTCACCCCAAACTGTGAAAAACACGTAGCGAACCTAGGTTAGGTTCACTCCAGGAAACAGTTTGCAGCTGGAAATGCCCCATGACACCCGGCCTGCCTGCCTTAGTGACAATCCCTCCTGGCAAGATGAGAAATCACTTTTCCCTCTCTCCACTCAGTAAAATCCCCACCAAGTTCCCACAACCTAAACCAGCAGCACGTCACCACCTTACTGGAAAGGGCCACGCTGCGTAACAAGTCATGCACTGAAAAAGCCACCTGGTGCTTTTGGAGTTGTCTTCCAAGGATGACTGGGGGAAAGGGAGAGAGGCACAGAAGAGAAAAAGAAGAGCTCAGCTTCCAGCATCCCGTGCAACCGGCTAGTACAGTGGAGCTGCAAGACGGATCCGGAGGGGAAGTGCGGCGCACGCTGGTGACTGGGTTCCTCGGGGCTGCAAAGCAATGGAGAGCAGAGGGTGCAGGCAGCGAACGAGGTCCTTGTCCACAAGCTGTGTTACTTAACTGGGTGTGCCAAATCCAGCTGGGGTACAGCTGTGGCTGTGCCTGCAAGGCTAGAGGTGCAAAGCCCTGTCTTTTCTCCCAGCACTGGGGTGGGACAAGTAAGCCCAGGCTGAGGTGAGTCTTAATGATAAACTCTTCCTCATTAGCAATTCCCAATATAGAAAGCCTCAGGAAGCTCAACACCACATCAGGCAACAAAGATACCTACAAGTTAGGCAAGCTATGGGTCAAAGTGGCTCTTGCAAAGCTTTGCTGATGGCAGCAGCAGAGCCAGAATCTGTAATGTGTAACTCACTGCAGAACCAGCACACACAGCTGAGGATGAAATGTGGATTTTGTGTGCCGAGTCAGCCCACATTACAGTACAGAACCAATTTAGATACACATAGTAAAAGCAAACATTGACCATTTTTCCTTTTTTGCTCATGAGGAAAGAAGGCAAGACAAACAAATCTTCCATCCTCCTTTGACATGTCTTCCTCTTCCCCTTCATAACATCTGACAGTTCTCATTTTCCTGCGCTTTGCAGAGCATCTTAAGACAAGTGTTCTCAAGTGCAGAGGCACAAACAACCTGGAGCTGAGTCACACCAGCCTGATACAGGGGGAAAACAAACCCCACATCTTCTCTTTGCATCAGCTCCTGGGGGCAAAAGTTGCAATCAATCAGCGCTGCAGGCAGCCCCTGACACTGCTGGTATGAAAAATGACAACTAAGGGGATGCCACTTTTCACAGTGACTTGGGAAATTCAACCAGTGCCTCAAGAAGCGGCCGCCGGTCGGCTGCACCGTGCTGCTTTGCCCCACACCACAGGCTGCTCCCACACGCTGACCTCCCACAAGCGCTGTGGTGCCCACTGCCCCACCGTCAGACGAGGGAGTACGCCTGCATTTTCTGAATTACAGCTGAGCTGATGAACCTTCTTAGAGGAAAGGGGCTGGGACTGAGAAAAATAAGGCAGATGAATTTTTAGTAGCACTGCCATATTTCAACTCAATAATTAAGCACTTCTACTGGCTGGTATTTCTCAATAAGCTTTATTCTAGCTCCTGCCATGAACCATGTCTCACAGTGGTGTTGCAGAGTTATCTGCTTTCAGGGACTACTCCCACACAGGTATTGTAAAGCCTTATTTTTCATACAGAAAGTTCACTTTTTTGGAAGATCTAGAAGTTTCATGAAAGTATTCTAAATCTGACAAGGAACTGAGAAAAGTCAAAGATACTCATCTTCAGCCATGTGCCTACAGACCATGAAGTTGTGGACTGCCACAGCATTTCAAGGAATACCCTCTCTCATACATCTTAAACTAAAGTTGATATTGAAAATATAACTTCATGTGCTGTGACCGAAAGTCCTGTCAAGCATATGGGAAATTTGGTCAAAACACAACGTGAAGAACAAGCAAGCTCATGGTTAGAGCAACAAAATGGGACAGGAATAACCCTGAATGAGAAAGTTCTGAGGTCAGAAAGAATTTATAGAAAAAAAACATCAGAATGACTGTTATCGCTAACAAATGCTACTCAAGACCTGATGGATATGTCTCACACATCAAGGCTAGATCACCTCATGTTTGTTACAAACCTGTAACATGAAGGGCATTTTTACAGGCATTTTCAAACAGAGCATTTCTATAACAGCAGGTAATCTCCATGATTTCAAGGTTAGATGCCAGAGGCATCATCTACCCAATACCGACATCGACCAGTGGCAATTTAATAACCGACTTGAAATACCTAAAAAAAAAAAAGTAAATTATTTCAATCTTGCTTTTCAGGTCTTTTAAAATCTGCACTATTTGCGAACAGCAGTATTTCAAGACATGGCTACAGTTCAAGCAATTTGTAGTCAATTACTAAAAGCACTTAGCTAGCTTTCCTTCATACAAACATGTTTTATTGCCACAGTATTTTATGAACTCTAAAGATCAGCTTGCCTCTATTTCAAAATGGAAATTGCAAGAGTCACCAATATGCCAAGTCAACAGAAATCTAAGATAAGCAGTTACCCGACTATGATTTTTAGGAAGTTTCATTTAAGCGCACGATCTATCAAATACTACAACAGGATTCTCAATTCTGTTGGATTAAAGAATACTACGTTACTAACACGTTTCTAAAAGAGATGCGACGGACTGAGGAGAGGGGACAGTCCACACCGACGAGCACTCCGTGCATACAAGGAACGATAATTTGGAGCAACACCTATGTGAGGGGGTGGGGGGGGTGGCCCTACTACACCCAGCCGAAGGAATCAGCCAGGTTGCACAGCAGCCTCCCTCACTGGTGTCCTCCCCGAAAGGAAGACGGCAGCTACCGCTGCGGGTCCCTTCACTGGCTCTACCAACCGCCACCGCGGCCAAGCAGGGTATTTATTACCGCGCCGCAGACCGGCCGCCGCCGGCGACCTGCCCGAGGCTCCCTCCCGCTCAGCTCGGCGCCTTCGGCCCGCCCGTTGNGGGGCGCCGCCGTGGGGTGCGAGCCTGGCGGGGGTTGATGTACGTGGAAACGGGTGGCTGCGGGCGGGGCGGGGCGGGGCGGGGAGGGGGCGGTTAGAAGGCCCCTAGCAGGGTAACGGCTCTTCTCACTTCAGGTGTGGAGCGCCACGGTGCTCCCAAACCTCCCGCGTGTGCCTGCTTGTGCGCGTGCACGCGCCTGAGTCCACGAGAGTTTTCTGTGGCTAACAGCATTATGGTCATTCCTGGCTTTGGGGAGGTACAAAATAACCTGCTGAGCCTCCCTGCTGCAGAAACTGCCAAGGTTCGGTTTTAAAGGTCTTTGCTCCAGGTTAATAATTTTGTTCTTGTTACTCTTGTTATGCACCGGTCACTGGCTAATTACGTCTTGAATAAGGGGATAAACTGCATCCATCCTGACTTGAATGAAATTGTACGAGTTGAGCAGTTTTTCTCTGCACCATACTGGTACGTAAGCACAACTTGCGCAGGGCCAAGGCAGCTGTAAGGTTTTTATTGATGCTTTGATGTGCGTATTGAAAAAGCTTTATGAGCTTGTGTGAAGTAGCAAGCAAAACCATTCCCATCCCAGATCACCAATTCCAGCCGCAGTGTAATTAGCTCATATTCCAGATGATGCTTTTACCGTTGGCCATTGAAATATCTCGTCTTGTAACTTTTCAACTTCATGAATAATTGAATGTTTAGTCTGGGCCGAGTGATCTAGTCTGCGGTTACTACTGTTGGAAACAGTACTAACTTCTCCATCCTGCTCCCTCAGGAACAGTCAACAAGCCTAGTGGTTTGGGGTTAGGTACAAAATGATACACCTAAGTAATAAACAGCACATTACCTCAAGTATTTTGACTGCAAGGACCAAAACTTTACAATAAATTACATTAGGGGATGTACAGAACATTCCTTATGCTGTAAAATCTGTAAAATACAGATTGGCAGAACTTTACATTCAGAATACTTAGGGTATATGCACAAATATAACAGCCACCACAAAAAATAAGAACTTCTTGATGTGAAGTCTGTGTGGAATACAGAAAACATCAGAAATTATAGGACCAGACTGGCAAATAACTTACAACTTAGTATTGGCATGACTTAGGAAGAAAATAGGATGCTTGGCAGGGATACCAGGCTCTTATAAACTGTGTTTTCATGCCATCAGCTGATCACATTGGACACTACTGAATAAAGTAGGACGCAGCTCCACATGTCGCCATCATGCTGCCAAATGGAGTCAGTTGCAATGGGCAAAATATTTCATTAATTGGGAGCAGAAAGTTTGCCTGACATTTAAAATTATGAGAGAAAGGTTGCTGTCGAGTTCAGCTTTCCTGTTCATAGCCTGACAGTCTTGTCATTAGGGAGAGCTATTTTAAACCCATATGCAGTTGGAAACAATATATAGATACAAAATTTCTGAGGTGGGTCTTAGAAATGTTTAGGAATTCACAAACTGAGAAACGCTGAAAAAGCTTCCTCTTGGTCACCAAAATTACCTACAATTTCCTCTTATGAGGAGTCTCTGGTTTAAACAAGTGTTTTTCTATTTTTTGCTGTATTCTTCTTGGTTTTCTATTATTTCATGCATTTTTTTCTGTTGCATCTATTAAAATTTCCTCTCTTTTGTTGCAGTACGTGTTTCAAACTTTAAGATGTTACATTTGCGACATCAGGTAAGCCCTTCTGAATTGCAGTTAGTGCCCGTACACGGAAGGCTGTACCAGAGCTTCAAGCCCTGCCTGAAGCCTGTCGTCCAGCAAAAGTCATGGCAAAGAGATGGAACGAGTTGTGGTTCCACACCAGAGCACACAGTCATTGCTGCTCCCAGCAGCTCCCTTTAGCATCATTTACAACCCGTGGACACGCGTATGGCACAGTTCCACAGGCAACCCGGGTTCACGGTCACCTTGGGTTTTGAATGGAGCAATCTTTATGGAGACACGTACGTCAGCTTCAAACAAGTGACAATTTCTCTAATAGCTCAGAACGCCTTTTGAAGTTGTTGTTAAGCTTTCAACTATCTTTTAAACACCTCACCTTTTGAAATTAAAAAGAACACTGGTAGATACTTTTTTGACATCAATTTAAAAATTTTGAAATACAGATGTGTATATATATGCACATGTATCTTGCATTTGCAATTTAGGAATTCCCACCTGTCAAGCATCTTGTCTGTCTGCATTTTGAATGAAAGCAGTGTGGGGTTTTTTTGGTACTGCCTTTCTTTCTGTGTAACTAGAAAAACGAATTCATTGAGCTCCACTTGTGGTCCTCACTCCTCTTTCACACCAGTAAAATTGTATGTGGTAGTTCTCAAACAACCAGTGACAGTAGCATTACATTTTTATATTCTATTCTTTGTATTTTATAGAAATCAGAATGCTCTGTTACAATGTTATATAAAATTTATTTAATCTGAAATCAAAATTATAATCAACAATGACAACTTATCCCTGCTGAAAAGTAGCATAACTACTAAAGCTGCTGGAGGAATGAGTTGACTGAAGGGGAAGCGGCAGCAGAGAAGGAATTCTATTAATGGAAGGAAGAGCGAAAAACACAGAACAGAGCTCATGAAGGTCTTGTACAAAATTCATGGAGAAAGTATATGAAATAAAAAAAAAAAAAATCTCATACTGCTTCTTTGTTTAACTGTTGCTGCTGAATGTATAGCATGTGGGACAAACTGGTGCCTGACTTAACTACAGAAAATTGACAGCAGCTGTACTTCAGCAGGGTTTAGGAGAAACTACTTCCCGACTTGCGTATCTGTGTAAAATATCTCCATACACAACTTAGCTTAATATATTCTGCAACAGAAAAAGCATATCAAGTCAAGGAACCCGAACGTGTTTATTTTAATTTACCACAAATGCATGAAAAGTAAGCCACCATTTGTTATTCTTGTCAGTTCTTTATTGGTTTTCATCCTAAAGACTAGCACATTTACAGCGTACATGGATTGGATGAACTAGAATATATAAAACAGTAGCCATATGTTTTATGATATATTAATACTGCCCCAAAAACAAATAAATAAAAATATTTCAATGCACAAAGCTTGGCAAATACAGTTGTGTTGCGACAAAACAGTGTTGTATTATACAACAATTTTACATGTATAAATGAAACAAAAGGCAACTGTGCTGTAGGTACTTTCACAGAACATACACAGAACATACTTGGCAACAGTTTTCTTTTTTTACCTTTGTATGTTTTATAATTTAAAAAATGTACTCAAAAAAGAACATTAGACAGAACTTCATTTTACAGTAATCCTTAAATTCGCCTCTCCTGTGCAACAGAAAAGCTTACTTCACCCTTGTGAAGCATCCTATGTGGATTTCAAGTTTCACAGTTTTTCTTTTCTGATGAACTGCTCGAGATCTTACTGTTCATTACGCCCTTTAAACAAGCCCGTCGATGTGCATGTACTGACAATGTCATATATATAAAATGCTAGCTGGACAATGATGTTTTACATGTAAGCATACTGAAATCAGAATATTTTAAACAAAATAATGCAGTACTTGAGACTGGTATTCCACCACTTTAAAGAGGTGAGAAAAAACCACGCACATACAAAATTCGGCAACTTTTTCTGATTACATTGGTATACAAAATAAATAAAGGATCGCTAAGCTCGATAGTAGATCTAATGATTGTTGACCACAGTCTAAGAGAGTGGCTCTGCTAATTGTTACAACAGACCTCTTGTTGTTCTCTTCTGAAGCTGAACATTGGAAGATTTTTAGTGTAACAATACAGGACTTAAAATATAATTGATTAACTATGTTTGAAATATACAAAATAAAATTATCAACTCATAAAAACTACGGGATATAAAGAGTGTAGTTTATACAAAAATAAATGTAGCATTTAATAATGGGCCAGGGACTGAAGGTTGAGCAGAACTAATGGAGTAACATGTCTAACGAGATACCATTGAAAAGTTTTTCACCATACATTGTTTACATATTAGCAATAAAATAAAATAAAGTCAAGACTGACTTATTAATTGGTGAACAGGGTTTGTAAAATTTCCAAGGGACTGTTCTACTGTAGATGATTTGTTCAGACCTAGGATAGGTACTACAATACATTGATTTTGCACATAACTCAGTGTTTTGTTATCCTAGAGACTGAAATAATGGTAACAACCTAGTTCAGCAGAACTCTCTGACCTGGCTTTGTGACATGCTGCTCAGTGTTGAACTGCAAAAAGCAAAATGCAAAAACTGCTAGACCTGGAACCCCCAAACCTACATGGGAGCAGAATGAACATGACTGATTGATAGAGCAGTGACAGCACAGACAAACATCAGTGAGGGGGAGAAAGAAATCAGAAAACAGCCATATACTTACCTGGCTGTTGCTACTCCCACAAGAATAAATGAGCAGATTTTTCTGTTCTAAAGGTTATATCCTTAGAAGCCAAGAAGGAAAGGGCACAGTGTGCTGAACGAAGCTAGCTAGAGTTGACTTAATCCAATTAAAATTTGGAAATCAATGTTTAGCTGCTTTTTAAAAGGTATCTTAGCTTCAGAGGCATTCTTTGGGAGATTATTTCTGAGGAGATCTGTTGAACATTTTTTATTAAATGCTATCAAACTGATCACCTTAGTCATAAGCTAAAACACATCTGAGGTTCTCACGCATTAGCAGTAGCACATGAGCAGTTCCTTTCTATCAACACAGGGCATTGCTGCCTTCCTCAGAAATACCCTGAACACAGTCATACTTCCCCCTCCAGGATTCTGAACATCTGCCCAGGTAAAATGGAAAGGTAAACAAAAACCAATTTTGGTTATGGAGTAACGGGGATGCATTGGGCACTTCGAGCATTTTTGTACTGACATACAAAATTGATAATGGAAAAAAAAATCAAACACTAATCATCAAAAAAATGTAACCCCTTGAGATACTAATGCTTACAGTCCAGGAGTGATATGAAAAGCTATGGGTAAAAATGTGTTAATTAATATACAATACCATGGAACATACTGAATGTGTCACGTGCCACATTAGCAACTCACTTGTTGCACTGGCCTTACAGTTTGAAGGGGCAGGGGGAACTGTTGCTGGCATTAATGGTTAAGCATCATTATGTTTTTGAAACATTTTTTAACATCAGTTAAGATGTGTGCCCAAGTCCTTATCTGCTGAAGGCGACAGGAATTTGTTTTATTTGGACAGAAGTAGAAACTAGACCTCATGTGCCTGGCCTTTTATGTATTGTTAATTTCGTATATGAAGATGGCATCCTATATACAGTAAGACAATTTATACTCCTGGCTTTTATTGTGCTGATTTTTTTTTAAAAGTTAAACTTCTGTTTCTTGATTGTAACAATGCATTCTACAGTTATTAGACTGTCTAGGATCCAATCCCTTTTTATTTACAACTTTTGAGTTTTACTCTCAGTTTTAAAAAGTTTATGAAAAGCTCAATCTCAAGTCAACTCAGTATAAAAAGATGTTATGTGAAACAGCTGCCTAAATGTCGTTCCTAGAGTCCTTGCCCATCCAGGAGGTACCTAGCTATTTGCATATAGGTAATTATTAAGTAGCACAATATCTGTTCATCTT
Organism: Fregata magnificens; assembly: GCA_013389945.1. Classification (NCBI taxonomy): domain Eukaryota; kingdom Metazoa; phylum Chordata; class Aves; order Suliformes; family Fregatidae; genus Fregata; species Fregata magnificens. The sequence continues at coordinate 57,376 of WAAD01024726.1, forward strand.
ACATACACTGAAGGCTATTTAAACGGGCAGAGAGTCATCACACTATTCTCAAGCTAAGGTGTCAGAATAATTGTTACTATAGATTCCAATTCTGTAAGTAACATGCTCTGTATAACCTAGTGAAATGTACAAAAAGGTTATTTATCTCTTCTGGATGACAAAATCATGTATTATCCTAGAGTGTATCCACATGTTTTAATGGAACAGCAATTAAAGGACATAGTATGCTTATGTTTCAACTTTTCCATAAGTTCCTTCTGGAGGCCTGTAATACTTTGGGAAAGCCTTCAGTTGCAGGGAATTAAATGCATACTTGCGACATCCAACATTCTTCATTGTATTTTCTCGCCGACAACCCTCACTGGGGAAAAAAAACAAGCACAAAAAATGACAGCAGTAAAAAGGAAAAAAAAAACAAAACGACTTAAACTAAGATGAAATGAACTGGTTATTTTATAGCATTAACAAAAAGTTGGTTATATTTAATGAGCGTTTAATTTGCCACTGCAAATATTAAAAATGATGAGTCATCATACAATGCTAGTAAGAAGCACACAGAATGGATACATGCTATGTCTGATTGCTAGTTTTGCATTTCTAAAAAGCAGCAGTGCATCTACTGAAAAAGTTCTTTCACGATGGTTTCATGTATTTCAGGGTACACCGTTGTCGAGTTCACATGCCGCTTCATTGCACAAGGGATCCCAAGAGATTGCTTACAAGCAGTTCTGCTAATTTATTAGTATAGTAAGCTGAAAAAGAAAAACTGCTGTTTTCTCCGTAAGAGCTTTAAAGTAGTTTTATTGTTCCCTGTATGTCAGTATTATCAGTACTTACTTAAAGATTAGAGCTGATACAAAAATAATGACTTTCCAGTTATCTCTGCATGCATAAATTGACTTGAAAACCAACATAGTCTAAAAAAAAAAAAATCTTAATCACGTAATAGCAGCTTCGTGTGGGTGCAAAAAAGATTGGCTGCGTGGACAGTCATCACCCCAATGAAACAAAGCTGGGCAGAATTTAATTTTTACCCAAGGTATTGGTGCAACTGCCCCACATTACAAAGAGGTTCTGTGCTACAGTAAAAAACTACTCCAGTTTTAAGGCTTCTTTACACTTGTAAATCTACTTCAGAGTTCCTTTGATTATATCCAAAAACAGATGTACAAAGAGGAAGCACTATCTTTTAAATATATATTATAAATCAATTTAGGCTTGCAGGAGAATGTCTTTCCCTGATAGAGAACTGAAACTGAAACAATGACTTAATAGTAGACCTTCATGGCAAAGTGTACAGTACACCATCTTATGGTGGAAATGTCACGATATTCCTGTCTTGGAGACGGCTGCAGCATCCATCAGGTAAACTCTGGTCAGCTGATTCAAAAGGAGGGTTTGGATTCTGGTTCAGTTTGAAAGCTCTCTGCTCTTACTGACCTCACCATTCTTCTGACTTTGGTTAATTAAACTGACTGGGACTGTGTTCTGTATGTACCACCTAGTTTAACTTCATAAAACATTGCAACTTTTTGCTGTAAGAACAGTTTAAGTAAGTTTGAAATTCGTCTCTGGAG
>WAAD01024726.1:58983-74607 GCA_013389945.1 Fregata magnificens
CTGGAGCACATTCTGTGACTGCCTTTTATAGAATGGGTTGTACGTGATGACACTATTTTTATGGCATTGTTTTGTGTTTTACAGAACCCCCGCCAAAGGCTGTTGGGGTCAAACAGATTCATCAAAAATTTGCACAAATTATAGTTCAGAGTACTAATAAAAACAGTAAGTTTAAATAGCATATATGGGATGCCGGATAAGCATTTTCACTCCGAAGTGAATCATTCTGTTCACAATTCATTCCACTGCATCTGGTTATTGCATGTGTCCCTCTATGGCACGGGTGGGCCATAGACATGGTGACAAAGATGTATTTCACACACCATTTCATGTGCCATGTTTCTTCTGCTGGAGGCAGGTATGCAGTATGCACTACCGCATTTTAAATCTGAATGCTGAACCAGACAACAAGCTAACAGAACAGACCAAGCTAAAAAAGCAAAAGAGATGAAAACTTGTCCCCACTGAAGTTTAAGAAAAAAAGAAAAAACCGACATTGTTTTCAAAAAGCCTAGGCTTTCATTCTAGATGAATTCAAGGGTGGTCTTACTGCAGGCCTAATGATAGTCATGAGCAAAGCCTCCATACTTTATTTAAACAGATTAATAATCTCAGGGAGTTCAGTGGAGATACTCCTACTAAAGTTACTTTCACATCTTGTTAGACCGAACCCAGGACACTCATCACATTGCAAGAACAAGGCCACAGTCCAACCTGACATTCCTTCACTTTGTAAAAAGGTAGATTTCGGAACCCGTAGCAAATGAAACAGCGTTAATCAGAAAGAAGAGATGATTTGTATGGCGACACAGTGGTACTAGATATCNATACCAGGAGATAGTGTACTGTACAGTCTGATTTCATGAAGACACAAATATAACCACATACTTTTTTTTTAGTTAGAATATTCACCAAATTTAGGATTTCTAATTTTTATTATAACTCTGCTTTTTTCTTTTTTTAAGCTTTCAAATTCCATTAAAACTGATAATAAAAGCTATAGCTATCTGTGTTTTTTGAGCAACTTAATAGTAGTAGAAAATAGAAATCACAGTACTAGAAGAGTTCTCCTCAGAAGCCCAATTTTCTGTCATCTATCTCAGGCACCGAGCGAAGTAAATCTCTTTATGAATTTAGCAAACTACATTAAATGAGGTTAGGTTTTTTTGATCAGCTATTGCTATTGACAAGCTCTGCCAGACCACTGCATCAACAAAATCTTTCAGTTTAAATAGGCCTCTCCCAGTTTGGTGTTATATATAAATGATGATCAAATTTCATCTGCAGTTATTCTGTGTGATTAAACTAGGTAAGCTGCTTTAGTCTCACCACTTAAATAAATGTTAACCTACCATCACTCGTTTATCTCTAAGTGACTATCAACATCATAATTTATTAAAGCTGTCCAACACTTAAAAATGGAAATAACAGTAATATTTAGTCTAGTGTAATTAAAACAAAGCCCAATGGAAAACCTCAAACCCACCTACTAAAGGAGCTAACTGATACCTCTTGCCTGAAAGATTAAAGACCAATATCTTTAACTTCTAGGATGATAATGACCCTATTTCAGAATAAGTTCTGTAACAGGGCACCTGAAACAGATAATGATCATTAGCAGGCTAATGCCAATTACATCCTCCTCCTAACCACAAGTCATTCTCTTTATGTCTTTGATACATTACAAAATGCAGATCTACAAATAGAATTAAATAATTCTGCATGCAGCGCACCGCAAGTTGCTTTTTGAGTGGGTACACTAGTCTATTGGAACATACTTAACCATGAGAAAGGAACAAGACTATGGTTCTAAAAACTGTTCAGTAATGTAATTTGGATATTATGCTTTGAAACAAAGGTAGAAATTTGTTTATTTCTTTAAATAAATTTCTTATAATTTCTTATAAACCCCACCCGTGTTTTTATTTTTCTCTTCATACCTCGTAAAAATGAAAGGCAAGATTAGCATACACCTTAAATATACAAAAAGATACAAATTCTTTTAGACAGAGTTCCTTTCTCTAGAATACATGAAACAAGTAACACAAAACTATATTTGGTAAGAGATCTTCAGGCCGGCTAAAGTAACGAGGTAACAGGCCAATGTCAGACTATGTTACAAGCACTGAAAGCAGAACAATAATTTAAAGTTTCAATACAATTCTTTTTGATAAAATAATTTGATGTATATTTACAGTTTAGTACAATAGAAACGTAAAATTGTAAGGCATAATAATAATTCTTGGCAGACAATGCTATGACACGTTCCTTTGTCCAGCAGGTACCAAGTGGCAATACACATTCAAGCACTTTTTTGTTTTTGGTTTTTTTTTTTTAACGTTATCTTCACTTGCAACGTAATCTGGCCACCAGGTATGCTATGCTCAGAAACAGCCACACAATCAGTAAATTGGGGCTGAGAGCTAGTAAAGGAATAGAGTAGAGGAGGCTGGGATCTAGTCTGAAATCTCGGATGGGCACCAAGCCACTCAGGTTCTTCTGGGTGACTACCTCCCGTGTTCCAATGCTGTGAAAAGGAAGAAGGTTGGGAGGAGGGAAAATAAAACAGAAAGGAAGACAGACATGCAAATGAATGTTTAAAAAGAGATGGCAACACAAGGTGGTCAAGAAAATGAAAAAACATGGGAGAAAGCACAACAAAACCAGAAGATGAAGTAAAGAAAGAGTGGGAAAACATCTCAAAAATATGTATCAGCACAATTACAGAAATAAGGAGAGGGAAAGAGAATAAAAGAGAAAAATAAGAAAGAAGTACTGTAGTCTACTGAAAATAAACACATGTAGGTTGAACATAAATGGTTTTCCATGTTCACTCTTTCAGATTACCAAGCAATAATATCCCATGCTGCTCTGCCATGCTTCCGCATGCTGCAAAGAAGTGGAGCTCTGAAAAGCAAGCTGAACATGAATAACCATTGTAGTATTTGACCCTTTCAAACATCTTTCCTTGTAGGCTGCAGTGAAATAATTTAACCTCTTAGCTACCTGCTCAATATGTAAACAAAAGCCCCAAACCACCCACTTATTTTTCTGCTTCAACATGATCAACATGAATTCGAGTGTGTACCAATATGCTTTCCAAAATGCATCTTTCTGAAGTGCCTCAATATATGCACGTGAAGGCAAGACATGCTGCACAGCCCTTCTCATTATGCTCCTGCTTCCTACATTGCTTTGAGCACAGAAGGCCTACAGTGGAGAACACCAGGTGACCTGAGGCTTTGTAGTGTGGTGCTTCATTTTGGATCACTCATACCCTGTGCAGTCCAACTCTATTTTTCGTCTACAAAGCAACAACTTAAATGCAACCTGTGAGCCTGATCCTGTTAGAACAAGTGCACTCTCTCCATCCATAAAAGGTGAGACATAACCTTGCTGGTTGCGTAGCAAGGTTAGGTAACTAACAGACAATGTCTTGGAGGACATCAGAGATACTCTGGAGGTGGTGAAAGAGAAAAATAGCCTTCAGATGCTGGCGACACTTCAAGCCAAATGGAATGAGGTGGGCAGGGAACTAAACTAACTCTATTTCTGATCTGGATTAACACATCCAAATTGGTGATCAAAATATGTTTTCACTCCTGGAGCCTACACTGGATAAGGGCGGGTTGAGTCTGTGATGCCTACAAATCCCAATTATCTTTGTAGTGGCGGGGGAGGTAAGTACCTTTGAGAAGAACCCACAATCACACATGGCAGTGCGAAGGGCAAGTAGGATACACAGCAATATCCAGGCTTGACTCATTTCCACCCTGAGAGGGGAGCAGCCCTGAGACTGCACTGAACTATAGTGTAGGTTTGAGTTTTCTCCATCACCCGATACCTAATGCCCACCTCATCTGGGCAAAAGGAGCGTCTGAGCTCAAGGCTGACCTGAGGACTGGACTTAGAAGTTGACGCAGCTGCAGTCTCCTACATATCTGAAAGGGAAGTACTCTCCTTCCTGCCTGGGCTACTGGTGAATAATGAGAGCCCATACAGGAATGTACCTGGTACAGGTAAGAAAAAGCAAATGTATTTGCTGACAATTGCCTGGGCGTAAATATGCACTGAAAGGTATACAAAATATAGAAAGACCTCTGAAGGAGACGGTGAGGGAATATTAAATGAACTGGGGTGGGATCTGTGAGCAGAAAGCTAATGTTGACTGGAAAGTGGTGGATAAAGGCTCAACGGAATAGTCTGGAGGAAGAAAAGTGTTTTAGGAGATAGATAAGGAAGTAAAACAATGGGGGAGGGAAAGAACGAAGAAGGCTTGAAATGCCACATCTCTATCATTAAAGATTAGTATCAAGCTACTCAATTTTACACAGACACATACAGTGGGAACGCACGCAAGAGCTGGAAAGTGCTTTCCCTGTCACTGTTGGCCCATGTAGATGCTTCCACCCAAGGGGTGAAAAGTCACCTTTTGGAAATACCAAATATACCTAATTGTACACAGTGTCTCACATCAAAACATTCATCGGCAGACTACCTCTAGGAGAGGACCAGGGTGAAGAGGCAAAGCAAATTCCCTGCTAATCCAGCTTGCGTATGGGAATCCTCTCTGTGAGGAGAGGCCGGGGCTGCCCTGTGCCGGACACAGCCGGTTCCAGCCGGCTCCAATGGACCCACTGCAGGGCACGGCTGGGCCCCGCAGCCACGATGGTGGTGCCTTGGGGAGAACGTCTGTAAGAAAAGGCAAAACACTGCATGGCAGTGAGGAGTCATAGGAAAAGATGTGAGAAACAGCTCTGCGAGCACCAAAGTCAGAGAAGAAGGAGGGGAGGAGGTGCCCCAGGTGCTGGAGCAAGGATTCCCCTGCAGCCATGGAGAAGACCACGGTGGAGCAGATAACCACACTGCAGCCCATGGAGGACCCCATGGTGGAGCAGGTGAATATTTCCTGAAGGAAACTGGAACCCGTGGAGAATCCAAGCAGGAGCAGGTTTATCCTGAAGGACTGCAGCCCATGGGAAGGACCCACAATGGGGTGGAGGAAAAGTGCAAGGAAGAAGGAGCAGCAGAGAGGAACTGTTATGGAATGACTGCAAACCCCCGTTCCCCATCCCCTGTGCACTGCTCAGTGTGGGGAGGAGGTAGAGGAGTTAGGAACGAAGGAGTGAAGTACTTGGGCCTGGGAAAAAAGAGGTTGTGGAGAGAAGGTATTTTAATTTTTCTCTTTGTTTCTTACCATCCAAATTTGTTGGCAATAAATTAATTTTCTTTACGTCGAGTCTGTTTTGCCTGTAACAGGAACTGGCAAGTGATCTCCCTGTCTTTATCTCAACCCACGAGTTTTTTCATCATGTTTTCTCCCCCTGTCCTGTTGAGGAGGAGGAGTGAGAGAGCGGCTGGGTGGGCGTCTGACAGGTGGCCAAGGTCAACCCACCACAATTTTATTCTTAAAGCAGGTCAACCAGTGAAGAAATCCAACCAAACTTTTTGTGGCTGCTTTATGACAGTGAGTGTTCATACCCAAACATGACTGTCAGGGCCTTGTTATGTAGTCATTTTAGTCAGCACCATGGCAGCTAGAAGAGATTTTTTCCCTCGCCCCACTTCCATTGCTTTTCAAGAGCCCCTATCAGAGACAGCTCTTCTCTGTTGGCCGAACTGCTCATGTCACAACTTCCTGACTGGTTTAATGAAAACGAGCTGGGCTACCTTAAACGTGTAAAGGATTTTGCTACCCAGGCTGACTTTGACTGAAACTGGATTAGACTATATTCACACAAACAGCTCCACCAGCGTATCTGACAGGACAGCAATCTGGTAGGAGGAGGGAGGGCAGGGAGACACGGGTCTAGTGGGGAGTGTTGGCACTGCTGCAGACGGAATAGGCTACATGATCCAGTTGGACTTTGGCTCTTGAGCTGACTTTACTGGCCATGTAGTCATTTCCTCTGTAGCTTGGACTTCCAGACTTATCATCATGATTTTACTACTTGTAGGCTGTGAGTTACCATGTATTTGATTTGGGATGGGAAAAGCTGCGACTTATTTACAGAAAAGTGAGTTTATTCTAATAGGATATTTGTTTCTAAGATGAAAGTCACAAACTTCTATCTGTGAATTTCTACAAGAATCTACAAGGAGCACTCAATGTTCTCTCTCTGATGTCCATGCTCACTGAACATAATTATCACAGATAATTGCGTATCTGTGATAATTATGTATCACAAGACTAGGAAGGAAAGAAGTCCCTGAAGACCAGTAAGTGGGAACTAACCCCTCTGAAGACCAACATCATATGGAAGAAGAGGGTGCTTTCTTAATTTTTCAAGAACTGTGTAAGCAAGGATGCTTTTCTTCTCTGGAAAGTTAGCAGTAGAGAAGAGATGAAATACTGTCTCTGACTCCCAGAACTTAGTAGTGCTTCTTCCCTGCCCTTCCAACTGCCCCAGAAACTTCAGAAGTCTTCAAGTCTAAACCAAGCCTTCCTTTTCTAGTACAATTACACAAAGAAAAGATCCAAGTTAAAAGAAAAAGCAAGTTTTCTGAATGCCCTGGAAGTAATTTGCAACTCTCTCACTTCCTGTGTCTGTCATCTAGGTCAGGTCATCCTGTCCAGGTTGAAATGGGTTTGGGTGGAGTTGGAATCCTACATATTTGTTCCATGATCCTATCTCTCTCATTAAGCTCTGTTAATTCTGTGCCATTGTTCCCGAGCAGAATTGGCAAATAATTTAAAAAACACAGCAACCTACCCCAAAGAGCAATGAGATGTGAGGAAGAAAGAGTGATGGGCTTGAAGAATGGTCTAATCTTAGTATTCCTTCAGGACTAGTCAGTATTTGTTCTGCACAATCTGTCTTAGTCAAAGATTTAACAGAAGAAGAGAAAGTCACATCTTTCACCTGTTAGAGCAAGTCCCTGATGCTGCTAGAACACATTAGTCAAAGGTTTTGATTAAATTGGCCCTCTTTCAATATCCCTGTGTAGGTCAACATAAAGCAATGCATTTCTTGGGTCAATATTTTACCTGATTCTGTGTTATATTAAATTGATACTCTGAAGGTCCAAAACAATGTTGTTATTATTAATCTCTGCCTCTACTGTGTCCACGACTGCATTAACCCCCCCCCCATTAACTCAGCAGCTAATTTAAAGAGAATAACAAGATTCCTAGTATTATACTCATTCAGTTTTTATTCTTACTAAATGACTGTGCAACAAAGCTTTTTTTCTTTCAGATGTCTAAGTTGACATATCGCATAATTTAAATAGAGATATTTGAGACCCACTTAGCTTCATTTTAAGTTAATAACTGCTCCCTCAAAAAGCTGTTCCAAGCTTTGCTTCTTATATCAAGGTTTAACTACTCTCTGAATGCAGTTTTCGTGTACTGTACTAACTCTGTAACAATGCAGCAAAAAGTGCAGCAAAAAAGTGAAAATAAAAAAGTCCAGTGACATCCAATTAGATGTAGATATAAAACCCAAATTATTAGTGTAAGAGGCTGAAAGTGGTATTATATGAGACATTTTTCTTCTAGGTAACTGAAGAGTAAGAAAGGGTCAAACAGCAAAAACATACAGAAAGGATAAGAGAATTGAACGCTCTAGAGAATTTGGTGAGAAGACACACAGTACGGTACATTCAGTAAGAGTGAATGTTGAAAAACAGGACTGAACAGCATTGTTGAACTACATTGATAAAGACTAAAGCTAGATTTCTTATCCTTTCTTTTGGTATGTGAGTTACGGAGTTTTCCAGCAGTGCTTGAAACAAGGCATTGAACAACAGTAAACAGATTTTCTTTTTTTTTTTTTTTTTGTAGTACAGTATTTAATTCTGCAAACATCTCTGCTGCTTCAGAATACAGAACATCATTATATTGGTACGACAACAGCACACTGACACATTGTGATGAAATTTGGTTGCTGTATTGTGAAACACTCATACTGACATTTCGCCCAGTGAGCAGTGTTTCACTGCTAAAGAATACACGTGGCAAACCAGTGCAAACTGCAAGTGTCTATGTTTCCAAGAACAAAAGAGAGGTCATCCCTGAGAAATCTGCCTGATCTAGAAGTAAGAAACACAGTGCTATGACAGTTAAGGTAACCTCATCATTAAACAACTTTCAAAGAAGCACCAGTTTCCTGTTCTGTAAGCTCAGCATTAATTGAAAACATGATTTTTCATGCTCCTCTGAAAACTCCGGATTCACTACTGAAAACTAACGCCCATCTGATCCAAATCTGGTAACAAACAGCTTTAGTATATGCAACTCGCTAATACATGCAAGGGAGGGATGAATTCTAGCAGCCAGTTTTGCAGTTTTCTGGCTTTATTTTACTTTTTTTTCCTTTTGATAGAAACAGAGACCACTGCTCCTCTGCAGTTTGCATGGTTCCTCATTTAGGAATAAGTGACGCAGTCAAACTCTTACCTCCTCATACACTCCAGAGCCTGGGTGAAGACCTGTGGAGCCATTCCATGTTCATGCTGTAGGATCAAACACTGCTCTAGGGTGACCGACATGGCAGTCCTATCCTTGGCACTTTTACAGCTTGTAAATCGAACACCATTTAGTCTGCGGCATATCTAGAAATGGGATATACAATTCATCATTCCTTTTTCATGCATAACTTTCTGTCAGAGAACACACCTGTACTTCTCCTCCTTAGAGAGACACAAATGTTGTGTAGGACTTTGATGTCAAAAGTTGTCATCATTGAGAGAGCAAAACTTCATTACATGATTTGTAGGGAAAAATACTGATGTGGAAAATACATTTTATCTCCCCATGTCTCATTCTAGAGGAGGTTTAACCTGGAAGCATTTCCAAGCTACAGGCAAGCAAATGAAGAAATTCAAACAGAGCGGTAATAAAAAAGGGGAAGATATGTATGCATACAGAAAATCAACTGAACTATGCAGAAATACTTAGATTAATAAATACCTCAGCAGCTTGCCAAAGGATATCAACATTCTTATTTTTCCTTGCATGTACATTTTGTCCCAGAAATCTTAACAGTTCAGGCAGGCACGTCTGACTACGAGATCGAGGTAGACCTATAAAACACACAAAGCCAACTCCACTTATTTATCTGTATTCAACACTTTTACAAAGATAAGTTACATGGAAAGTGTTCTTATATGCCTACTGCAAACACAATCATGTTTTCTTGAAACTATCAAAGTTTACAACAATTAATCCAATTCTTAATTACTTCGTACCACCAACAAAATAAATTCAGGTTTAATTAAACTCAACTGGAAATATACATTCAGGTTATTTAAAACTTTGGGGGCTCAGAATCTGATAGCAATATAATAACAGAGTGAACAAAGGGAGCAAGATTGGTCTAGTATCTTGGTTTGTGTGTCACAGATGTACTTGCTTTCACACACTGTTCAGAACTGTATATAAACATGTAATTGCCTTTATTACCGCCCCTCAGAGGTGACAGGATATCATGCATGTCTCCACAGAAACCTTGAAGATATCATTTTATATTCTGCTCACATTTTCAATTTTAAATTTGTGACCTGGCCAGTTTTCAGTTACCAGAAACACTCTTTCCAATAGGACATCGCACTCCCACGATCTGTTTATTAATATTTCACTAAGGGGAAATAAATCAGTTTAAATTTTTCAATATTTCAGAGCGCTTTCAATAGTTGTCTTACATGTTCAAATTGTTACACATCATCTCTTACACATGTAGCAAGATACTCAAAGACAATCAACAAGTATTAAATAGTCGGTTTTTTGTTTTTTGCCTTTTTTTTTTTAAGAGGTAACTACAGAAGTCACCAACTAAGGCTGTGACTGGATAAATAAGGTGGTATGCACTGGTAAAAAATGACTATGTGACAAAAAGAACCCCACGTGGATGATATATGAGGTTTTATTTTTGGACCACATCTCTTCTCTGAGCAAATAGTACGTTAGCAATATTGTGTCTATCCTGGTCTGCTCTGCTTGAACTCTACACCTAGAAGGAAAGTAATACCTGTAAAGAAAAAGAGGGCACAGACCATCCCCCCAAGTATTTCTAAAGACAAGGAGAGCTAATGGAACAAGGACAAGGAGCTAATGAAGCTAAGACAGTAATTCACTTTTTAGAAATACTGCGGTGCTTAGAATTAAGAGCACAGGGACAAGGACAGTGCATCAGGAATCAACTTTCCTTGTGTATTGTTCTTGAAGGGAACATTTCCTACAAGCTGCCAGCAGATACTTCACTGGGCCTCTTGTCCCCCAGAATGATCTGTTTGGTTTTCCTTTTGCCTGTACTTACCACAGACTACACCACTGGCTGGTCATAATAACCACCTGTTTTACAGTTAAATGTAAAGTGTTATTCTCTCTTGACAAGGGTTAATGGAAAAGTATGTTTCACTTTGTACATCCCAAATATCACCACAAAGGAGGTACACACCCTCAGACCTTCCTTATGACAAGCACAGTCCCAGGTTTGTCCATATAGTCTCAGCTTTTCACAGAGCATTTCTAACACATCTGCTGAGACACCTGCAATATTTTTTTCACACTTCTAATAAAAACTTTTGCTTAATGTTTATAACCACAAACCATTTGTCCAAGCTGGATTGCAAAACCAGGTACAATATGTCTGCATTTACCCAGGACAAACAGTGAAGCAGAGGAAAGTTTTGGTGGAGGGGAGATTTTCCCCCTTTGTGGTATTCAAGTCATGTGGCAGGGATCAATGTAATGACAAGTAACCAGAGTAAGGGAGAAGAGGCAGGTGGACACAAGACTGTTTTGTTTTCTTTCACTGTTAAGGTGCATGTTAATGCCACCTGTCCAACACTGCACGCCAACCTTATTCACAACTTCAAGTTACTTGAAGGAAAACTTCTGGTATAAGGACTGAGTGTTACTGGTAAATGAGAAACTCAAGGTCATGCCACCAGTGCTCTTTAAAAATAGAGGAGAATAAGTATAAAGTTAAAACAGAGTTCAATAAACACGAAAAGAGGAGGAACAAATGACACGACAGAAAACAAACTGCAGGATAAAAAAAAAGTTTCAGGAAAAAAGGCAAAAGCTAAAAGATGATTGGATCAACATAAGAGGTTTGGGGATGAGGGAAGAGACTGAAGTAAAAAAAAGTGAGCAAAATCTAAGAGGAGAGGAAGGAGCTGAATGGGAACTATTATTGTGGAAGACTATAGACAGAGATGAAGTAACGGGGAGAAAAGCAGAAGAAAAATCAATTTAAATTTATTAACTTTGGAACTTTACGTGGAAGCGATGCTAGACTACTATGTAATAAAAAAAATAAGATTTTGCAGCTAGAATTTCAGAGAATTAATTATGGAGGATTATGAATGCCTGGAAGGAAGGAAACAGCTTCTGCTCTCAGCTGCATCAAAAAAAGTCCAGGGTAACTGAAAGTACAATAACGTATAACAGACAGAATTCTTACTATCCTGTTGCATGTTGCTGCATTTGTATTTCTGCAACAAAACTGCAATTCATGGGACCCATGAAATTAGCTTACAAGAGGTTTGATACTAATAGTAACAAATCAATGAGTTTTCACCATTTTTGTCATCACATGTATATAACATTTATGCCACTGCCTCCTAAAAAACCAGTAACAAGCAAGAAATTTTTCCTGTATAACCAGTAAAAGTCAGGCCTGTAGCTATCATCTCTCTTCCAGGTGCTAGACTTCTCTGTTGCTGGCTGCAGATGCAACAATTATAGGAAAGTGCCAAAGGATAAGTAGAGGGAAAGTGATTACGTTCCTAAAAACTGGCAGTTGTTCTCTGTGCAGGTTGTCATAAGTGCAGAGAAAGTGACCAAAAACTGCACATAAAAGTGCTGCTGCTATGACCTGTCACTTTTATGCCTTCCCCTCATGGTAATCTAACTGCCTAGCTGCATGTTTATACAGTACATAATGCCACTTAGAAAGAGTGGCAAAGTAAATTAAAAAAGGAAAGTTAATCAGACTGACCTTTAAACCTCTTGAATCTGCTCTACTTAGTACTAATGTATTAAAATAGAGTTGCATCATTTCTTGGAGGTTACTAATTCTGGTGTATCATCAACATTTAAGCAACTAACATGAACCAAACAAATTAAAAATTCAGCCTGAATTGTGCTGTTCAACCAAATTTGCTATTAATTACCAAATACTTACAATCATCAGGCAAAACTTCCTTGAACTGCTCAAAATACGAATTCAACCGCACCAAGCTTTCCATGTTAATTACTTCTTGCAGTGAGGTGTCTCCAAACCTTTAAAAGGTGAAGAAAGGAAGAGTAAGCCCAAGATAAAAGGTTTCTCCTCGTCTTCGAAACAACTGCACTTGGCAATATGACTACCAGAAAACAGTTTAAAGGTTCATCCCATGAAATTCCTAACCATTCAAATGCAGAGTAAAGTGTAACAAGAAGTGTTGTAGTGATTCATTACAGAAAAAGAAAATATATGAGTGTGAAGGGAAAAGTGGGAAGGAAGGTGAAAGAAAAACCTTGTATAAAATAGTACTTAAAATTCTTTGGCTTTTGTGTCTCTCTTTCAATATTAAATACCCATCTAGTAAATAATTTTGCCAAAATTCAAACTTTTAATAATGGATTGACTGGTTGAGTTCATAAGCTAATAATAACCATAACATCAGTAGATAGGATTGAGAACTTTGACTTCAGATAAGTAAATGAGAAATATGGATCTAGGAGTAATAAATCATGAATGTAATAAATGTTGTCAACAATGCCATGATTCATCTCATCTAACTATATCTACATACACATATATGCACACACAGTGTTGACATCTGTAACTATGCTAGTCACCTTGGGCTCTCTTTAGAGGCAACAGAGGACAACAGTAACTGCTGGAATGCCTTTGTCAGACTTTTTCTAGTTGTCCACCATCATACTTCACACTCCACCCAGGTACCAAGGCTGCTGTCACAACACGCATGTACCTGACTTCACTGGAGTTCTCCATTAGAGCAGTGCTCTGTCAAGGTATTCTTTACAGGATATGGCCATAACAGAGGGAAGCTCTGGTGGCTCTTCCAAAACTGAACAGTTTCTCTAGCAAATATAATTACATAATTCTATTTTTCAGCTTTACAAGAACAGTGTTGCATTACACAAGTACTGCAATGATACATCAAACAAAGGTCCATCTAGTCCATTATCCTGGTTTTTGACTGCGGCCAGAAGAGGGAGTCCAGGGGAGAGTGCAAAACCAAGAGGGCAAATACACAGTGATACTCAGATTGGTCTCTCAGCCTCTAGTGATCTGCCACTCACAGAGGTCTCAAGTCACAAGCAGCACTTCTGTGTTAAATAGCACACGATAGATTTCCTCTTCTGTGAATTCACTTCTGAACCACTTAAACCTGCGCTAGACTCAAAGCCATGAGGTAAGGAGCCCTACAGCTATGTGCCATATGAAGAAGGAACTGCTTTTGTTCGTTTTACATTTGACAGCTTCATTTAATATTCCCTTGTTCGTGTATTGGAGAAACTGAATCACTGTTAGTAATGCAACAGTGCAACTCCATAGAGACATACTTCCATCAAAACAGGAGATTGCTGAACTGCCATTAAGGTTGAGCTTGCATGACTGAATACATACTTCTCTGCTAGGGTTTGCTGCTCGTTGATTCCCACGTTGAAAAGAACAGGCTGAACCCTCAGTAACATGCCACTTTGAATCTCTCGCGGCAACAAATCAAACAAAGCGCTTGGCAAAGGGATCCTCACATTAAATCCATCACTGAAAATAAATAAACAGCTATTAGACATAAAGATCAAAAAGCTACATTCCAAGAATATGTTTTTTATGTAAAGAGGGATAACATCTAGAACATAACACGGCTACTAAAAAATAAGTATCAGTCAAAACTGAGGACTTTAAGGAACTGCCACAGCTTGCTCCTAATCAGAAAAGCTATTCTAGTTCAAAAACAAACCTGCAGCAACCTGTAATGTTGATTTTACATCCTCCCGGACATTTCAATCAGATCTGCCGTTTTCCTGACAAAAGCTGATTTTGCTCTGCTCATTAATGCTGCAGCTCTTGTACAACTTGGGTAGAAAAAGCCAAATTTTGGCATGTCCTCATCTCATCAAGAGCAAAGTATATTTGATTTTAAAGTGATAAAGGCTAGAGATGATGCACACGCATAAAAGGATACATTTTTGGATATAGTAAGTAGTACTGACATTTCTGAGCAGAAGGATAGAGGCAATGATAGTAGTGACCCAAGCATAAATTGAAGGCGGAGCTAACAAAAGCACTGATGCAGAGCTTATGACTGAGACCTAGAAGCTGTTCCTGCAGCAGAACAGGTTACCTTGGGTCAGCTGAGCTACAGCGAAGAGCACTGTGTATGCTTTATCTCATGGCAAATGTGAGTTAACGCAACTTATCTTTTCCCATAACATCAGTGCAGACTAAGGTATGTCATATTACCCTATGCTGGAACTGCCAAGACACAAGTTACCATGGTTTGTGTGCTGTGTGTTAACCTATCAGCAGTAATACCTTGCTTGGTGTTACATCCAAGTCTTTACAGTGCAGAACTCTCAAGTACAGCATATAGTCTCAAGTATAGCGAAAGAGCTCTGAGAAGCATATAATAAGGTAATCAAAATTGGTCTGTCCCACATTTACATTGGATGGACACACAAATCCTATGCTATGTCTGAAAGCAAAAAACCTATTTTCACCTCTAAATGTAAAGCTTCCAATAGTTTGCACCAAAATAAATATGCATGATTTCTTTCTTCTCTTTCTCGAGTAAAATCTAGACAACAAAATCATAAGTAACACTATCAGACCTGAAACTAACGAAGACTGGTTTCCTGCTGATTAGTGTCCTATAGCTGATGGCAAGTTTCAACTGAAGATTTTCTTTGAAAGGAATTTTCTGTCAGCTGTCAGCCATTTCCACAGGTCTTGGCAATTTCCGTAACATACATGATTGTACTGCAGAACTCCTTCAGCCAGGGCACTTTTCATTGCATGTGAACCTTAACTTAATGGAGTTCCTCTAAATGTTTTTATCTTTGAGAATTCTAGCTCTTTTTCAGATGTGGACGAAGCTGGGGAAAGCTCCAGCGGAGCTTGGTACAGCACACTGTGATCGAATAAGCCTTATTTCCTCCAGAAATCAGACTGGAAACTAAAAGATTGTAAAGACTCTGAAATACAGAAGCATTAAAACATTGACTTCTGTGAGGCCTCTGCCCTTCCACAGCTTCATTCCCATCTGTGAACTGGCTCCCTCTGGGCAAGAACTCTATTGCAGGGGCCCATCAGCCCCACGTCAGAAACCAGTGCAAGGCCAGCTGATAAGCAGGCTGAGGCATTCAAATTGAAGTGTGACTCTGTTTGTTGTAAATGTTTCCCATCATAATAAAGCTGTAACAGATCACTCCCACTCCACTTTACATGAAGATGTGAATGTTTGTTACTTCAGACTTTTAAAACAAAAATTGCTTTTAAGCTCAAACTTGAAAATATCTCTTTTCAGACAAGTGGCCAAAATGAGCAGCAGTCTGGTGTTTCACAAGCATCCATAAGTTAAAGCCAGCTTGGCCCTGGTAGTTTGGAAATTGATCCTAAATAGGCCTCACCTCAGCAGCAGCCCATCAACTGCCTGATA
>WAAD01024726.1:74632-87635 GCA_013389945.1 Fregata magnificens
GATAGACGTTTCGTGTCCCGTTGTGCTAATGGCGGCCCATTACTCAGTGGCATACAGTAAAGCACTGACCAACTGATCAACAGTAGTGAATTTCAGACAATGAGATCAGCCTCAAAAGTCAGTCTGAAATTTAAAAACAGCACAAGTGCTTAAGAAAAGATTGAATACTTCTGGCTTATGATTGTGGAAGGCTAGATATCAAGATAGTATTTATTCATAAAACAATACTGCCGTGGTTTGAGCCTTGCCATATATCCCTTTTCAGCTTAGCTCCCTGTAAAATGAAACATCAGTAAAAATGAGTAAGTCCACTTCAAAACATTGCTTTGAAGTTCTGAGGAGAAAAACAGCACAGTACAAAGGCACATAATTCATTTCAAGTGCAGTATCACTGCTTCTCCCGTCTGCAGTCCCTCCACTTCCTGCCCCCCCCCCCCGCTTTTTTTTACCGATTTCCAGTGATGACCGGCAGCATGTCAGTAGATGTATTTGATGTGGCCTGAGTTACTTTAAAGGTTACATTCCTCAAGTCCATGATTCCCAAACTCATGTCCTCCAGCATTGCCAGCTCCTCACCTGAATCAAGGAGAAAAAAGTGAATCATAATCATTACTTGTTACATATAACTTCCCTTTATCAATTTGATGATGACTGTAGGTCATCGCTCTTAAAGAAGTTCTATGGACGAAGAGGCGCTGGAGCCCAGGCTTTCACCTTGACCTACAGACTGCAGACAATGTCATAATTGACTTCATGAGTTCAGCAAGTTTAGAAAACACCAATTATCTAGCACAGTCCAGACTACTGTTCTTCAAGTAGATTATATGCTGATTTTCCAATTTAGATGATGTTAGTAAGTACTTCTCAGCATTGTCACAGCCACGATATCCTTCGTGTTGGAAAAGCGTGTTGGAAAAGTTACAATGTATTCTGGATTTGCTCACGTGGTACTGTAGGATTACAGGAGGTCAAGAAAATTAAAAAAGCATATTTGGGGCACAGTTTCTCCCAGCTTACCAGAATTTTAATCCATTTCTTTTCTGAAAAAATGATCGATAGGACACTTTTTTTTTTTAAAACCTTTGACGTTATAATATAAGGCAAGTACACTTTATGTTTTGGAAGTAATTCAATTAAATGCAAAGAAATTTGGAGTTGTTAGCTAATTAAGTACTCCAGATACAATCTGGTTTTGCATTTCAGTTTTCAAAATCATTTTGTAGCTGAGATGCAGATTGTCCCAAACACTCATGTTCTGCTGCAGCCAATTTAAAGCAGAATTTGCTGACTCAACAGCTAATACCACCCACTTGCCCTGTGCCTTTACCATAAGTGCTCAGCAGGCTCTCAAACTGTGCCAGCAAGCCAATGGTGTAGAGTTGTCTTAGAAATCCGTCATCATGCAGGCAGTTTCTCAGCTTGATAATGAAACCACAAATGAGAGCTGTCAGCTGTGGGAGAGAAAACAGACAAGAGTGAAATGGTTCAAGACAAAAAAGGCTCTTCAGCCCCAAACGGAAACAATATCACATATAAGAGGTGCCATAAAATCTGTCAGACTGATGTTCTTTTCCCTTAAATGTCACTCTTCTTTTCCTTGCAGCTGAAGAGAGGCAATCAACCCACAAAAAACCAAAACATTCGTAAAATAAAATTTAGGGCACACTGCCTTCATCTCACAAGCTCTCCCAGAATGGCACTGCTGTTGATCTCGCATCTATTTGTTTTCTGGAGACAATCACTTGTATTGGGGTCTACAACTTACAAATTACGGAAGTCTCCTTGGAGAATTGTTTTAGTTACAGATCGAAAAGCAACACACCAGGCCATGAGTTTTGATAATATGAATAAATTTTTTTTTTTTAAATGACATTTTTAGAAAGCTTAAAAATGCAACACCTGTTTGCATTATGCAAAGATTCAAACTCCAGTGTTACGAGATATTCAGGACAGGTCCTGAAGACCTAGTACCAAGATCAGTACTAAGATCTAAAATTAGGACTAGTCTTAATTCACTCTGTTAACAAAGGAATTACTCAGGTGATTGCCATATGCTATGTACACAGGTGTATGACTTTGTTACAGAATTAAACAAAAGGGAATAAAGTTCTGTTTGTGATGGGTAAACATATTCAGAGCATTGAGTTTAAAAATTATCTGCAATATGAAGTGGGTTTTGTATTGAAAAATTCCTTTAATTTATCTCTGTGAGATATTACATTTTGGGACAACAGTCCTACCAAATGATGTCCAAGAGGTAAACTGTTTGAAATAAATTAACGAGATACTGATTTCATGGGGAAGTAGACACACCACAGAAGTATAGCGGGCAGAAGAAATGTGGAAGGTTTTTTAGTGCAGACACCTGCTAGTCAGTGGCTGACACAAGAGACCCCAGCAGGCTCAGAAACAGAACTTCCAGGAAAAAACCCCAAAAACCAGCACTTATTTCCCTCCCTGTGGCTGGACTTCTCTCCTTCGGTACCGCAGGTCCTATTGGTTTTCTCAATGCAGAAAACAACAAAAGGTAACGGAGGGAGTACACTTTCTGCTCATGGGCCTTTTTTTTTTCCCCTCTTTCACATCTTACTTCTGGTTTTAGTTTGGTGGCACTGGAAAGCAAAAGGTTGTTTCTGTAGACAGCAGTATATTTTCATTAGTTCTGGATTTATTTTTTTTTTTTTAAATAGGGTGAACCTGCTCAAGCAGGGAGGTTGGACAAGATGATCTTCAGAGGACCCTTCCAACCCCAACCATTCTGTGATTCTGTGATTCTCTGAATGTATATCCAAGGGGACACTGAAGTTATATATTGTCAAATGCATGTCAGTGACCAGTAAGGACCGGATAGCACAGCCCGTGAGAGGAGATCACAGTGTTAAACCTGAGAGCAGAATAGATCTGAAAAATTCTGAAAACAGTCATCTTTCATATTTCATATAAACCCTACCACATGTCAAAGTGCAGTCAAATCATGCATATTTGCTTGCTTACAGTTTGGCAGAAGACAACATCCCTGCGATACTGAAGGCTCAGGCAGAGCCCTATTGTCGGGGCACTGTCCTGCATTAATAAAAAGACCATGGCTTTCTTTGCCTTGTCACTCATCATGGCCACGCAGTCTGTGAGTGTTGTCAGCAAGGGATAAAGAGCTTCGCTCCATTCGCCTGGTTAAAAGAAAAAAAATAGCAGCACTGTAAGTACTTTATTTGAAACAAGCAAACACGCATTAAGAAGAAACCTCCTGTGGCAAGTCAAATTTGTTGATAATTCACATTTAGGGCTTGTTTTATTTTGGCTGGCTGGTTACTCCCTGCTTGTTATTAATTAAGTAATCTTACAGAGTAGCTATCGCATGAGGAAAATATGGAGAATTTTACTCTGTGAGGCTGTTATGACTTTCCTGACCATGTAATAGCTCCCAGATTCGTGCCCGCAGAGTACACTGCTTTGGAAAGTATAACAGAAAGATGAATATCTATATACACAAGTGTATATCACTGCATGTGCATGTTCAAACACACCCTTTCACAGTGCATACATGGACAGACAGTATGGCGTCCATCGTATAACAGAAACAGTGAACATCTGCTTAGCCATTTCTGTCAGTGAGATTTCTCCCAACTATCTTGCCTTTAAATCTTTTGGGGACTCATAAATGTATCATTCAACTGCTTCACCATCTTATTGATCCTTGTTGCACCTCAGTGAGGTAAGACAAAGCTTATCTCCCATTCGCAGCATAGGAATAATAAGGCAGAGCGGTGAAAAAATCATGTAGGGACTCTTTTAAGTGTCCTCTGTCTGCTGAGTGGCTTTGAAGGCTTAGAGCTAGCTAGCAAGAAACACTAAGTATAGTGATTTAGATGGGAGTTAGCCAGATCCTTGGAAATAGTTTGGAGCTTGACTTCCACTGAAATACATGAGATATGTCCCAGAGGGACTCTGTTCAAGGTCCTACACAGGAAGGACAGAAATGAAACCGGGTTGCCAAAGTCGTATTTTAGTACCCCAAATATTGTGCCTTCCCTCTCCCTAGGAGATTGCTCTGCCTTAAAATGCCCCACAAGCTCAGTTTCTTTTCTTTCCTTCTTTCACCTTTTGTCTTAATCAACCACCAATTTTAAAAACCCATTTCCATGACTGTACGAAAAATTATTCAGATGCTATGCCAAAATCCATTCTCTCTGCAATATAAAAAGAAAATAGAACGGTGCTTTGGTTTTGCCCTCCTTAATGTAAGGCTGAAACAGAAGAACACTTCTCTTTTTAAAGGGAAGGACAATGTGTTTTATTTTTAAAAAGCAGCAGAGCTCACAAACAGAACACACACAACCCCCAGCCCAGCTGGCTGTAGGAACCAGGCAATGTACAGATCAGAACCTGCATGAACGGGGCACTTCAAGCCCCTGAAAGGAAGTTGTTTGGGATTTTGACTCAAAGGCAGGACTAAGAGCTAGTAATAATAAATGTTTCTTTGATAACCAGCCAAAGAGGGGAACTCTGGAAGTCTGCTAACAGAAACATAACTGACAAGATTAACAGAACTATCCTTTTTGCTTTTGTTCTATGCGGTAGATAGATAACCTAATAAACTACACAAAAGGGAAGTTGTTTGGCTGTGTTCCATTGCCATAAAAAAAAGCAGGAAACATCAAAAGAATAGGCAAGGAATTACAGCTTGTCTTTTATATTCTATTAAGTATTTTCTCTCAAAATAAATCAGATGCCATAACATGGCCCCGTGAACACTTAAAAAGCAAAACACAGATGATACCAACAGTGTTTCTCTTACTGCATTTAAGAGCTTTTCTATAAACAAATCAGAATGACAAAAAGAACTGAAAAGACCTCCAGCACATCTTCATCATCTCATTGCCTGGATATACGTACATGCATATAGTTATTAACTCAGTGGAGATTTAAAATTGTAGCGTGTCTGGCAGCACTTCATTTGAAATACATGTTTATCTGTGGTTAATGACAAAGTACACTGGTGGTATACCAGCCTGCCTGAAGATAAAGCAATTGTTAGATGTTTTTCTTCTCCCAACACTCACATGCAATGCAGGGGCTCATCCAGGGTAATGAGCAAAAATCCTCTGTGCTGTGTATTCTCTTGGTTTAGAATTTTGGCCACAAAAAAACAAACCCTTGTCAGTCTGCAAAATTCTAAATGCTTTTTGCTACCTACTTCACAGACATGTCACCTGTGTTCTTTTAATTTTTTAGTCAATGGTAGTTGCTGTTAACAGTAAACAGGAATAAAAGGAATTGCACTCCCAGGCTCAAATCAGGTTGGAACATTTCACTGGCAGCGTTTAAATAAATGTGAAAGGACTCTAAGTATTCAACTTTTGCCTGGATTTTCCTGTCCTTCTGTCTTCCCCTCATTAATTTTCCTAACAGAACTTTATTGCTGAAAGTATATTTTCTATCAAATCAATCAATGGCACCTTCGAACACCGTGAGGCACTAATTCTAATGTGAAATCTACTTGGAGCTCTGCTCTTACGTTCTATGAGATGACCAGAACTTTTAAAACTATTATAGACTCCACTGGGCAGATTCATAGGTAGGATGATTTGGGGTGCAGGGCCTGAAACAATGGGGATGCAACAAGTTGTTACAGATTTACAACAGCCAGAGACCTAGTCCAAGCTAGCTGTTGGTACGTCCGGGACACAAATCCCGCTTTTTAATCAGAGGTTTCTAATTCATGTTAAAAGTTATTCCATCTAAAAATGGGCATTGTACAAACAAGCAGGATGCCTGTCATTTGCTTTAGGCACTTTATATTATACAGCAAGAGACAAATCCTGCAGTCTCCACTCAGACAGCTACAACTGAATTCTGGCTGGTAAATAAGGGCCAAAGTTGGCCCCATAAGTCTTTGCTATTTTTCTTACGACCGCTGCTGACCAAAGTCATACCTTAATGTACACTTTGAAATGTGGCATTTTGGGGAGAGAGAGAGGGAGAGAGGGAGGGAGAGGGAGAGAGATGCTGGGGAGGCCTATGAGTTCACAGAGTGGACCTTCTCTCCCTATACACTACTGACTATTTTATTAAAAAAATAATGTCTTGTTAAGAGAACCTAATACCTAAAGCCTGTATAAATCAAGGATGTAATGACAGGTGGGAAAAGTTTTTGCTTTTTCCCCCCTAAGAGTCTCTCTTCTCCAGAGCAATAAAAATATTATTAAAATCACTGTCCTCCAGAGCCTTGAAAAGATATTTTTAGTCTTTTCCTTTTAAAAAAACCCTAGCATCTATAAATCAAAGTACTGGGCACCTGCAGTTGCCCTTGGTTTAGGTCAGGGTTGCAAGGGCTCATGACCTCTAAGAAAGAGAATTATTAAATAAGTGGTAGTAGCTTAGCCCTGATCCAGTAAAGTATAATCGGCAACCCACTTAAGCACACAGTCACATCACATTTGGCTTCAGAGGGAAGCAAGCATGAAGTGCTTCACTACACTGCCGCTTCAGCCACTTAAGTTTAAGATGCAGTTTTGGGTATATCTGGGTACCCAGTTGGGATAACCTGACTGCTTTTAATTACTCCCATCTTAAAAATAAATAAATAGCATTCATTTATGCACCACATTCACATTTTGCAAAAACTAAAGGGATGTTCCAAGAATTAGAAACTTGTGGAGTCTTTTATTGATTAAAAACACTTTCTTAGTGATAGAAGGAAACAGGGTGGACAGCTGAGAAGAACGTTAATATACTTTGTGAAGATGAAAATCATACCTGCACTGGGGCTTTATTTCCTGTTGGTTTCACTAAATGCAGGAGCCCATGCTATAATAGTTCAAAGACTGAACCTTCACTGAACTCAGGTTAAACTACTCTCAAATGGGGGAAATTACAGCCATCTAGCTGGGAGAGAGTGGTATTACAGAGGCATATTATTCAGACCTTGTAAATGCAACACCAGTGTGCAGTAGTACAAGGAGAGAGGAAAGAAGGCGAACAGTGGGATGAAAGTCTCCTAAATTCTGTGTTCTGAAACATTAGACTTCCAGTGCCCAACACTGCTTGGTGCACACCCACAACACCGAGATTCCCCATCAGCCTTGTTGACTGCTTCGTGTTCTGCTCAAGTTCTCATTCAGAAAGGCCAGCTCAACAGCACATATGAAAGGGCATGTCTGAGACGTCTGAAATGTCAGACTCCCACAGACTTCAATGACACTTGGAACAGGCCTCAAATCATTCTCACCCACAAGCGTTTGCTAAAACACATCAGCTGGAGAAACCAAAGAGACCATGAACAAGTGCTCTCCCATACCTGAGAAGTTACCAGATACCCCCTTGCACTATTATTTAGGAAAATAACTTCTCAATATGCTTAGGTAAGTCGTGATACTGCAGAGCATTACCATTTGAAAATGGTCAACATTAACAGCAAGGCACTTGTTCAGTTGTTAATTATCAACCAAACCCTGCAATTTTCAGAAGAAGCAGAAGCCATGAATGCACATACCTGGGCCAGATTCTTCCGGAGCAGGGCTGCAATCTGCACAGAAATGGAGGGGCAACATGCATGATTAAGGAGCAGCAACACAGTCTAAACATAAGCAACTCAAATGCTCAATGCCAGGGTTCTCAAACACTTTCAGCGAGGGAAGAGGAGCTCAGCAGAGATACTCCTTTGCCTGTGGGCACTGAGGGCATGGGCTGTCTCCGCCACTCCACTGTTTCTGATCAGAGGAACACCTGGATGGGGACCGGGAGGAAAGCCAGTATCCGCTAGCTCAGGAGCTATCCGTGGATTACCAGCAAGTGCACTGTCATTCCCCAACAATCCACAGGGCACAATTTGAGAACCACTGGTGTAGTGCAATTATACAATAAGCTAGCAGTAAGGCTGCTAAACAGAATAGCAAAAGACTAGCAGTAAGTTCAATGCACTTAACAGAAAATGACGTTAAGGCACCCACAACGCAAGAGTAATAAAGAAACAGTACTTTGCTATCTTTGACAAATTTCTGTTATACAATTTCTGAGATAGTTAGCACAAGCATTAGATTGTATATTAAGGGCTGAAACCTCACCAGTGAAGCCTGTGAGTGTTCCACACTCACTTCAGTGGGAGGAACAAGTTGTCACATGAAAATACACTACAGTGCAATGCAAACAGTAAAAAGATAATATACACCCTGTTATAGCAAGTCTTGCATTAATGAAAAGTAGTTTATTAAGCTAACAGGATTTAAACTTTCGTTGTTTATATCTAGATTCACTAGTCAATGAATTACAAATTTGAAAATAACAACAGAAAATATCAAATTCAGTTGTATGCATTAGGACAATCAGCTGAGCTAGACAATCCAAGATAAAAACCTCTCAGTAAATTAAAACTCATTGAGTTCATTAAAGAACCTATACGCCCCCATGCAATTTTAGTAATGAATACCTAAGCCTATAACAAAAATAAATTTTAAAATAATTTCTTAAGTCTCCCTTCTACTATTTCAGGCAGTATTTTCTTTCACAAACATTCATTTCTAGAGGGATCCTCTAAAGTCCTTCAATAACATTCTACTGTCTCTCTCTTACCAATTCTGGAACTATCTTGGTTTGCTGGTTTTTACATTGCTTTCAAAAAAATTTCTGGCCACTCTCTGCTCAGTGTCACTTACTCAAAACTCAGAATTACTAACAGAAAAAGTGTTAGTTCTTTGAATACATGACAAGGAAAAACTTTAAAATGTTGTGATTCTGAACTTAGAGATAGGATCTTCTTTATCCCTCAATTATTCCCATGGTCAGCTGTGGAAAGTGACAGTGAAAGGGAATTAACAGGCCAGGTTTGGTGTGGAGTCAAGGAAGGTAACTCAGTGGGAAAATTCCCATTGATTTCGCTAAGACCAGATTTTTTTGTAGTATTGAACCTGTTCCTCTGTCAAAAATACTGACCATTAATTAGGAACTACAGCCAAGGAGAATGTGATCAAGTACTCAGCTTGCCCTGGCTTACTATAAACTTCCCAAGTGTAATTGAAATTGCTCATTAAGACCTACGAACAATGTTTGCACCAGATACCTAAGAAACAGGATTCCCTCTCCAGGATTTTTTAAGTTAAATTCACCCAACATCGGTTGACAGTCAGACTTCAGATCTAGTCCTTACACTTAGGTAGCACTGGGAAACGGCAGCAAGCCCCCTTGCTTTAAAGCTTGCAACACTTCTTGATTTAATGTTTCTGCCCCAGGTTCTGTGGATTAAATGGAAAGATTTTTTTCCTATTTTGGAGGAACAGCAGGGAAAGGTTACAGAAACTCTTGGCACAAACAAACCCTTTGGCAGGGAAGTGCAGCTAATTCCACTTTTATATGGCATAAGTGTCAAGATCCAGAGTAGATTTAAAAGATCGACTGAAAATGAAAGAAAAAGATTGTTCTAAGATACTTTCAGCACCGAATTGTCTTGGGAAAACCTTCTGATATCACCCACCACAGATTTTTCCTATTCTTTTTAATATTAAATATCCACAACTTTTAATCATTGCTGTGAAGGTGCACTGAAGTTTACTGATAAAACTTTAATGTAAATAAATATAAAACTTCATGTAAACTACCTAGAAAATAAAAACATTTAAAGGTATCAAACTGGTAGAAGAAATTTAGTCAAAGATTAATAGAGAGCACATTCTGAAACAAGAGCCAACTCTCTTATTCCTTTATAATACACAAAAATGTCAGTCTAATCTAGAAAAACAAGGTCATTGAAGATACTAAGCAAATCATATGTAACGTACAAAGCTACATAAAAATATATTAACATTTATTTTAACTTCCTTCTTGCCTTCTTTTTCTTAAGGTACTGCCTTCTACTGCAACATTAACAATGGGATGAAGTCACAGACAGACGTAAGGGACAAAGGGCCATCAAACGATAAGACAGAACAGGAAAAAGGAAATGAAAACACAAATCAATCTTTCTAGAGCTTAACTTGGCACACCTGCTCTATTAAGTGGCCAAATCATAGTGACCACATGTAAAGAATGTGAGAATAAGTCAAATAAGTACATATATAAATGAAATAATTCTGAAATTTAATGCACAGCTGCAAAACTGTCAACCTAAACTGATAAGGATATCTTTCATTCACATGCTCACGGCATTATGCTGGATTCAATCCAGCACCCACTCTACCTCAAATTTTGATAGGATTATTCCACTGCGAGCTTGCACTGCCAATTCCTACCTTCCAGCTACAAGAAGTCTAACTAATTGAGTGCCTCAGCACCACAGCTTTTGATAATTTGGGTTGAAATCTGCTTTAAACTCCAGTAGGTTCATCCAAGTTCAGCTCAGTCTAATGGGACTGCTTGGCTCCCCTCCTATGCTTTGGCAGCCCAGCTGGGACCATTAGTGTTGCAGTAGTGCCTGCACTTCTCTCATGTTTTATTTATCTTCTATAGAGGTTCACTGCAATAAGCTTTGATTGCTGCAAAGAAGCTGAAGCCAACAGGAAAGCTACCAGAGGTGGTGTTTGACATACGCTAACCCAAACACCTGTTTTACCAGCTTAAAACACCCAGCATGAAAACCAAATGCCACTGTCATCAATGGATTTGGCAATGATTTCAGTGGGATCAGGATTTCAAAATCAGTAATGTGCTTAGCAGCTCCCAGTACACCATCAGCCCTTTCTGCCTGACATCAGTGCTTAACACCACCACTGAACTCAAAACACATGGAAGGATGTAACAGAGGCTTAGGAATGATGCNCAGTGTCTGGCATACGCACTTGTCTTTCTGAGAGAATGGCATGCACAAGATGGTGTGGATGAAGGTGGTGGTGAGGATGATGAAGGTGGTGAGGATGATGAGGTCTCATTTAAATCTTCTGGATTTATCCAGTAGGCACGAGTGTCCCGATTACCTTTCTTACTAGTACAGCTGATGTCGCACTGGAAAACATCTTCACAGCTGTCACTTTGCAAGCGCTCCTTCTGGAGAAGTTTGTCCACTCTCTGTATAATACACTCCAGACTTTTGTCAACATTCAACCAAACTTTCTCCTTAAAAGAAAACATTTCTTTCTCAGTTTAAAAAGAAAAGAGACATTGGGTAACAAATCCCTTAGCAATATATTTCCTCCTGTGATTCTAGTCACAGCTCCTCTGCAAAGTTTCCTCTGGGCTATCATGTTTACATTTGCGCACACACAAATTCTGGATATATAAATAATGTATACCAGTATGTCAACAATATGTAGCGACATGACTTGTGTGGTAAATTGCAAAGCTATTTTCTAAGTAAATTTGGTGAACAATTTTAAGTGCCTCTTTCTGCACTATTATTCCAATTTCCAGTTGGAACTATTGTTTATACATTCTTGAAACTCATGTTTCACATAATAATTGTACACAATCACACATCTTTTTTCCTATATAATTCAGTGAATAACAGATAAAATTACTGTATTGTATTACTATCTAAATAACTGAATTGGCTATATTCATGTCTCTTTACTGTGAGTTTGACTACACGTCAAAGTATAACAAAACAAATAAAACTGGCAAAGATCCATTTCCAAAATGAATTGGGTCTCATTTTGAAATTGCTATTTCACAATATTAATAACTGTTTTAATTAATCTCGACTATTTTTGAGATTTAATTAACTTCTGTTTATATTACACAATGACAGAACTTACACAGCCCAATTCTCATTTCAGTTGGCAGTGTGGTAAGGAATACGATTTAAATACTTTGTGCAAACAGTTTTAAAATGCTGTTCGTAATCAAATCAGAGATGGACTGCAAGTTCTAAGTATTTAGATGAGAATAAAAACCAGGAAGGCTGAATTATATAGCTAACACACGCAAAATATGACTTCAGAAAAGCCATGCACCTACTGTAACAATTTCTGCTGTTTAGGAGACCCAGAAAATTTTATTCAGGTCTGTTTGTATCCCCATGCCAAGGAGTAACTGAGCATAGGATAGAGGCAACGTCTTTGCTAGTTGACCAATACTTCCAAAATACTCATCCTGTGCATGTCTGGTGAGCAGTTACAGAGCTTATAAACAAAATAACACAGCAATCAAAAACTAAAAAGAAGAAAATATTCATCACTTCACTAAGCAAACGTACCCATTCCTCTTCATGCCAATCCACCTGCAGAGAAGATCGGCTATTTCTTCCTGTCCATCTGGCCACAAGTGTATCTTGATCATTCCTCAGCATCACTTGCTCCCCTTCTCCAGAGGTTGGAGATGCTTTTGAAGCTATATAGTCTGGCCTTGCAGCATTCAGTCCATGTATTGAATTTGCCAACAGCTTGCAGTCACAGACTGTGACAAGTTGCCGGGTCTAAAAAGCAATAAACCCCCCACATTTTAACAACTTTTCATTATTCCGTACAAAATTTATACTATATTCTTTCGCAGAAAGAAAAAAGAAGAACTAGTATTCTGTAAAAGAAACTAATCGCTGCTTAGGAGTCTCTAAGGTGCCTTTAAAATAATTTTACAGAATGGCCTTAAAAAGCAATATAGGATACCAAAACACAAATGGTACATTTCCAAAGTCTGTACTACTATATTAGCCTTGCGATTGTTGAAAATTTCACTAATAAATGTTCAATTCACCTTTATTTGCACTTCACTCTCTATTTGATGAAAGCTTACAACAATGTGCAGGCATTTTTATACCCCACACAACAGTCGGCACACCAGAGAGACCATGCTTAACCTCCACCATCCTGTCTGAAATCATAACAAGACTGAAGAGGAGGGCTGAAGATATAACCCACTAATCAATGCAACTTGTTCCCTGTCTTATTTAGTGGTGTTGCATTAAAGGATTTCTATAAGTTATGTGAATATGAAAAGTGTCTGGCCTGTGTGTCTGTTAAAAAAAGAAAACAACAAACAAGTCCTTATTATGTTATATATACACATTGTCCAGCTGTAGAAAATCCCACAGATCAGTTATACACCGTACTCATTTAGAGTGAATATTATAATAAATAATACA
>WAAD01024726.1:99303-123036 GCA_013389945.1 Fregata magnificens
AAACAAAAACCCCAAATCGTAAAGAATAAAACTTCACTACCAGGGCAACATGCAGTGATGACCCTATTATACAGACTTGAAAGGAATATTCAACACAACACATGTTTAAAATATTTAGTTCAAATATGTTTACTGTGGACAAAAAATACTGCAGGCTGAAATAATAAATCCACTTAAACCCTCCAGTATAAGCATTCCTATTTACTTCTGCTGCACAGTTCAAAATGCTGTAAAAAGTTTCATCCAGCCCTTCAACTACTTCATGTTAGCACAGCTCCAGAGCTCTTAAAGGTACTGCACCAATATGTGCCAACTACTGGTCTGGCTGGATACAAAGTGATACTAATCTACATTGTGATTGTGATACACATATGATAGGAGTGCAATTATCACCAGGATACTCAGAACACAACAGTTACAGAATTACACATATGTCTAGGCTGAGAAAGCACTATAAATATCTGCTCTCAGACAAATATTTGGGGATCACAAAAAAAAAGAATAATAATCCAGTATTTAAGTAACCTGTTCAGTTTTATTAAAATCTCTTAAGGTATTTCTTTTTAAAAAGTTACCAGTGAAAATTCTGGAAATTGCCTGAGCATCCCCATCACTGCTTTGCTTGATGCCACCTTCCAATTCACAGGTGTGCAATACCACATCTTTGTGAAACCGGTTATCAGTGCACCAAGTGCACCAACGTACAGTACCACAAGCCTATTCTGATGAAAGGCATGAGCACTTGAAGCTAAAGCTTAATCACTGTAAACCAAAATTTTCCCCAAGACTTTTAACAAACATTAGCACCAAGAGCTCTGCAAAATACAAAACTGCTTCATCACCATTAGGCTGCTTTTTACAGTACTTTGAAATTGTAAAGCACTACTGCATACCAAGACGGGCAGGAAAGCTGACAGCAGATCTCAACTTATTTCAATACTACCAATCAATCTGCACCTTTCTGAAGCCAATACAATGCTCATACTCACCCTTCCATTAATTGTATCGGGTGACCTTGTCACTGGAGGCCTTTGGTCAGCTTTTTCCTCCATTTGCCATCCAATAACTGTAATGTTACCTACACGGTCACTTTCAGCCGACCTGCAACAAACACTCTGCGTTGAGATTTTTTTGGAGGTGGACCTGTTTATCAACAAGGGAACACTTATAAAAAGCTATTAATCTTCAAACTTAATGAACATTTTAAATAGGAAGCTTTTCAACTTCATTTTACATATTTTTATAAGGTGTTATGCCAACAGGAAAATGGTCCCCTCTTCTTGCAGGGATGCTGTACAGACCTCCTTAATTGAAGGCAACCTAAAACCATGCATGTCTTTCAATAATTCTGTGAAACCAGAAATAGTTCAGATTTTACAGTTAGTCTGTTGTAGGCAAAAGCAGCTTAAATTGTGAACATTAAGTGGGAGCAGATAATTGGATGCACGTGCACACGTGTGTGCGTGCCTGTGTGTGTGAATGTCTGAAACGAAGCTTTTTAACTCTCAGTCAGAAGCCTGCTACTTGCTAGCTGCAACTGGTACAGTTGACTTTTGGTATTTTGATAATAGGTGCACTGAACACAAGTAGCACATCCCAAATCTTCCACTTAATAGAGAAGTCAGTCAAGGCCACCAGTTAGGAGGCTGATCACATCTTGTGCTTCTGCAGATAGACTATTTAGATTGGGAAACTGAGGACCTGACATTCCAGAAAGAAAAGCTTATGCTAAAAAGAAGGATCCTGAAAAGAAGTGGTCTAGGGAAGAAGGTGGTGAAGATTCTCAATGGAGGAAAGAGCCCTGAGGTGGAGGAAGATCCTGGAGATCAGGGAGGTGCATGGAAACAAATGCCAGAGATCCACAGGGACCTGGCCACTAACAGCCAGGACAGGTCACTAACAGCTGAGGAGCTGCACAGCACAAACTGACACAATTTTCTGTCCCACCTTCCCAGACCAGCAACCATCTCCTTGCTGGGGAGGGAAGCTGAGGCCATATGAACACATGACCAAGGGGGGAGCGAGTGAGTCAGAGACAGAGAATCAAGTCGGGTAAAAGCTCTAATCTTGCTGTTTTTTAAATACACACCAGTTCCCAGATCTACAACGGCTGTCATTTATTCTGTCTCACCCATGACACACAGTAATTTTGGCAGAGACTTTAAGATAGATTCTAAATGGTATTTTAAGATTGTTGTTTACATGTAAAAATATGCTGGGACAACTAAGAGAAAAAAAGTCTCTGGAACAGACAATACTGGGGAGGCAAAAGAAATAAGCACACAAGATGACTACAAGAAAAGGTTTAAATATCCAAGTCATGCAGCATGTTTATAGACATTACTCAGCATCCAGCTTATACATCCGAGGGGTAACGTGACAATGAGAAGACATGCTTGTATTCACACACTTTGCTCTGATAATCAGAATACGCTTGATATCAAAACAAGAGAGTTTAATAAAGTCCATTTTCAACTTAGTCATGAAAAAATAAACCTAACAGAATAACCGTGTCTAACACAACCATGAAACTCCTGCCATCACATTCCTCCTCTTTTTCATCTCCCTCAAAACACCCCCATCTTCACACCTGTGATAAATTAGACTATTTTACCCACCATCATTGTCATACTTCGGTGCCTTTTCTGACTCATTTCCCTCATCTGCTCCCCCCTGTTAAATCATGTCAAGTTTTTCTTTTCTTTACAATACATTGTGGAAAAGCCAAAAACTTCACCCATCTCTTCTCTTAGCATGAGAATCTTTGCCCATGTCTTGTCAGTTGTGTCTGGGCAAGTTTATCACAGTCACTGCTTATAGTGCTGATTATGCTTACGCCATCATCCTCAGTCTCTGTGATTATGCTACTCCCCCTTCAACTGACTTCCCCTTGCCTTCTCTGATGGGGATGCCTGTCCTACTTTCAACACACACTACTACAATGTGCCTTTACGCATCAGAGCTCTCTTTTCTTAATCTCACTTTGTTTTCTTCATTCTTCCCCAACCCTGCACTTAACTTGGTCCCACACTGGCTTTCACAAGTGTGGTTGGACTCCTATGATTAGAACTACCATCTTAAGGATTGGTATTAGACTCAAACCCTCTTTTTCATTCCCTCCTGACTCGCATTGCTTCCATGAAAGTTTCCAGTATGAATTAAACTAGAAAATTACATTGATCAATGTTGCTGTGACTCCTCCTACTCCTAGGGCATTACATTGATAAATAGACTATTTAGCAACAGATACACAATTTAGCAACAGGTAGGTGTTGAAATAGTAAATAGAGCCTAGATTTATCTAAGCCAAGGTATTCCGAACAGCTAAGATAAGCCTCTGTTTTGATACATCAGCACAGTTAAAAAAACCCTATTTTCCCACTCTCCCCAGACATATGCGCTGAGGTGATAGGATGAAATGCACAAAAATGAAATTGGTCTTGACAATACTTTCTTGACTTGTAAAACTAGAACCAATGTCTAACGTTCACCATGGTCTTGTTCTACATGTTTTAATTATCATGCAGTATAATATAGTTTTTCGTTAACAGTGGCCTGAAACTTAAAAAACAAACAAACAAACAAATAAAAGGTTTTCATCACATCTCACAGACAACTTTCATCACATCTTAAGCATGCTTTCGAGAGTTAAGACTGTTAATTCCTAAATGGAGAAGAACATTACAAACCTTAGTGTTAAGTGCAACCTGTGATTCTTCTCCTGAAGAAGTTCCTTTACAGTGAACATCCCAGAACCCAACAAATACATCTGGAAGAAGATGAGTACTAGAATTGTAAATATTTACCTTTGCAATGAACAAAGGTTTTGTCCACAGCACCAAAGCCCAGAATACAATTATTATGCACAAAAGTCTGAGAACAAAATATCATTACATATGCCCATGCATAACTAATTAAACCCCTCTAAAATTTAATAAATTTGGTCATTTACCAAAAATCCTTTTTCTACTGGAGGACAATAAGCCCTTTTCTTTCTCTAGGGTTTGAGGGGAGGCACCTCAATATATACAAGCTTAGGCCCAGCAATACAGGAACACTGAAAACAGTGACTGAATGGGACTCAGACTGACTAGGCTGACACTTCATAGTCTCTCCCTGACCCTAACTTGGCTCCTCCTGAAGAATGCACCTCCTCAGAAGGTATTCCTTTTTCCCTAGAGCCTCCCTATGATGGACTCTACAGAGATGCTTTGCTACCCCTGAGGAAGCCATGGGAAAGCAGGCATGTGGCACCTGAAACAGCAATCTGGGCAACAGTCCAGAGTGAGTTGCCCACGGATCCAGGTAGTTACCTGGAAGAGCTGGCACTTAGACTTTTTTCAGCATGGGAATAAATCTTACACCTGAACAAAATCACTAAGGGATCAGGGCAGGGGGATTTCTGAGAGCAATGTGAAAAAATTATCTGGGCAAAATAGCCCAGAGAATCTCTGTGTCAAGAAGCCAAGTGCACGGATGCTCTCCTGAAAGCAACCTTCTATTCAGAAACAATCTCCTGTTTTGTAAAAAGACTCACAAATTTTTGGTATTGTGGAATTCTAGATACTGGTAGTAATAAGTGTCTTTGAGACAACAAAGAACCATTTTTCGTAATGAATTAGAAAGCGCTCCAAAATAGTTAAGTTTCCTCTGATGTTTTTCACCTTGAATTTGAACTCATGTCCCCTGATGGGAAAAAGGTGGCTTTAGTGTAGGCCCATTTTTTACTAAATTAATTTTTGGACACTGAAATTATGATTTTTCCATTATTTTGGATCAAAAACATTTAATGGGAAGTTCTATCTTAGAATTTGTGATTCTGTGCAAAAATACTACAGAAGCCCCCAGGACTCCAGAGGACTTTTGTCTTCTCTTCCTTCCATTTCACACAACATGGATTAGAGGCCGGTAGCAGCCTCTGGTAAAATCTAATCTGCCTGACTTCATCATCAGCTTGCATCTAAATTTTAAACAGTGAGAGAAGTAGACTTCTAAGGTCCTGAAACAGACTTCTAAAGTTCCTAAACTTAGACAGACATGATTGCTCCCTGTGGAAAACTTCTACCAGACTGTGCATACTACACATGGAATTTAGCAGCTCTGTTTATAAGGACTGTGTCATTATGGGCCCAACATTTCAGCACAGGTTAGAGGCCTCAGTTAGGGGCACTGGATCCCATTTGTTATCTAGTTCAGTAAAGAGGTCCACAACAGAAGAGAACAAGTGACAGAACCTCTTAATTGAAATCAGTGGTTCCCAAACTTGCTGCCAACAAGCCTTATTTGAGAAAACTGGCAATGCTCCCCACTCTGCCAAGTCCACCTCACAGCATTTGTCCCTCCTTCCCCTATCCATGTTGCTTTCTCTAGGACAGATGCTGCTACCCCTTTGCTTTCTTCCACAAAAGGTACTAGTTTTATCTCCTTGCCTCTTGTTTCCTTGCTCCACACTGACTGGGGAGGCAACAGTATAACGAAAACTTACTGTTCCCTGAGATCTATCTTTGACGTCGTACACGGAGAGTTTGATTTGTGTCATTTGATTGATAAGAGAGTCTTGGAAAAAGGCAATGCTGCTTAGAAAGATAGGATTACTTGTTCCCTGTAATCATAAACAAAAACCGCAAAAATTAATGCAAGGTGGTATTTGTCAGGAAGAAATGCTTCTTGCGTTAGCTTCAATTTTAAATCTAATCCAGGAGTACCTCACCACTTACCTCAATAATTTCTGTCTGTGCATGCTTTGTCCAGAATGCCTGAGGAGGTGTAGTTACACTCACTGCTACAAAACTATTTGGTTTTCGATCTAGCGACGGAGTTAGCAGCTCACTGCAAGCTTTAGGTATGCAACAGATAAATAAATTTAGATTCAGGATCTTTTTTATATTGCTCTGAGACTCTACTTTTTTATAAAAGCATATTATACACCCTGAGCAATAAAGCCATGAAGGGCCTAATATTCATTCTACCACCACACTATAAAGGCAGACATCACTCACCTTTGTGCATGCAAACAGTAAACATGCAAGCAGATCAGCCTGGCTGATCCAAGCTGTAGAGCTGTAATTTAAACTTGTTCTCTTCTAACACCTGCCTATCCACCCTGCTGCCACAGCTCATTAGAACAGCGTACACGCATAGGTTTTCCTCTGGGAATCTCATGAGCATGGCTGCATTTGATTTGAAGTCACGCTCCATTAAGCCCGTTACCAAATGGCATTTTACCATGGAGAACCAACAGAACTGCTTGAACGTTGATCAAGCAGCACAACTATAAGGACAACTAGCTTGTAATTATAAAAGGACAGCAATTTATTTCCTCTAAAATGTTATCATGAGTTTAACTGCTAGGAGGGGACTACAGTGAGTAGGAAACAACTACCAAAAATTTCAGTGGGTGACTCTACACAGTTACATTAAACTTCAGAGCCAAATTCTATCCAGCTAGATACAGGTAACTACAGCGTGGTCTGACTCTGCTTCAGCTAGATGCAGAAAGTTAATTCTAAAATTTACCTGGGCAAGCAAAATGTTCAAATGTACACTAAACAGCTTTGCAGTTCTAGATATTTTTAATTTATCTGAAAAGATTTAAAGTACCTTATTCAGCTCTAAGGAGTTCTTAAGATTATTATTCATAACACAATTACATACATCTGAGAAAATTTTTTCATTTCAAACATACTGTTAAGAGCATAACCTTTCAAACATTAGTCCACTATTAAGCCAAGAAAACCATGCCGCAGTTGAAAATGTAGACTGAATTTTCATGGAGAAAATATTTTTCACTTATTCTTCAAGTGAGGTCACAAGCTTCTTGTCCAAATTTAACCATCCCAGAAATTAGGTCACTTCTGCATCTCACATTATCACTTGACAGCAAAGACCACAGGAAAGAAGGTATGTGTAATAGTTGGTAACACTTAGAAAATATTCTGTCCTAAAATGGTGTTTCCAGCAAATCTTCAGTTTGCTTGAAAACCTGAACTGCTGATATACTGAGACTGAAGACAGTTTCACTGTATCTTCACACAAACAAAATAAACATTTAAAAATAACATTCACATAGTAAACATTTAAAATATTATAGGACAGATGTTTTAATTACAGACTTTTAAAAACATCACAAAGTCAAACTGCTGGCTGCTTATGAAAAGATACTGTACAGGCAGCAAGAAAACTGTACCACATCTCCATAAAAATCAAAGCGAAGTTTCAATCCTTACGATATGAAAGGCACTTCAAAATCAACAATTAAAAAACCGCTCACATACTCAATAGCACGTATCATCAAAATTAGCATAAAAATCACTAAGCCTACCTAAACTGAACTCTAAAATCGGCTCATCTGGATCCTGAATGTTTCCTGTAAATCCAAAAAATTAACACAAGATTAGCCAAACATTGCTGTCATGTGAATCCTTTCCTGAAGTTGCAGTCATACAGAGAAATTAAATTTTATAGAAAAAAATAGTATTTTTAATTCAACGAGCCATGACTGGTATTTAAAATATTTATTAGCTAATCTTTGGTATCTAAAAATGATTTGAAAAACCTGAGATGACCTCATTTTATAAAACATGTTAAAATATGTAAAACTATGCAAGATTATACGGAATATGGGAGTATAAAGCGCCCAATCTCAGTAGAGAGCAACAGGATTAAAGCCACTTAGTGTCTGAGCCACTATTAACTCCAAATTATTAAATCAGAGACATCTCCTCTGTGATCAGTGAATAAGGAGAAGTTTGAAAGTACCTGTCTCTCACTAATCAAAGAAAGCCTCTGGGGGTTACAATCCTAATTTACTCACCATAAAAGATGAGGGAGATAATTCTCAGTTCCCTGAACTCTCTTGAAAATTTTATACAATGTCAAACAAGGAGGTTGCCAAGACTCTTCCTTGACCTTGATATTCTTTTGTTGTTTTCTTCCCCTGTTGCTTATTTGTGACTGATAAACATAACTGCACAAAATCTAGTTTAATTTCTTTTTTTCTTCCCTCTCCAATTTTAATGTTTTGTCTATTTCAAAAATGGTAAGTTTAAGATTTTTTAATTTTTTAGTATAATTGCTTTATCTCATTCCCTCCAGATAACCAGAGACATCTGAATCTTCTAGCAATTAAAAGAAAAAAACAATGTTAGTACAAGGTAGATTCTGAAAGGAGCAACAGAGCAATAGCTGGCATGAAGGTACATACCTGCTAGAGAAAGGCCTAGCATGTCAGAGGTGACATCAATGGTGGAGGCCCGTTGCACGGTGCGGGATTTTGCACCATGGCGGGGACTGTGTTCTCTTGCTGTCATTTTGTCATGAAGAACCCCTTCTTTTCTTGCTGCTTGACTTTACGATGTTTGTCTCA
Organism: Fregata magnificens; assembly: GCA_013389945.1. NCBI lineage: Eukaryota > Metazoa > Chordata > Aves > Suliformes > Fregatidae > Fregata > Fregata magnificens. The sequence continues at coordinate 107,669 of WAAD01024726.1, forward strand.
CAGAGTAGCAGAGTGCAGCAGGTTGTCTCCAACTGCTATTCCTCTAACATTACCACGCTAAGCAATAAAGAGAGCAAAAACATACACCAACATTTTAAGTCACTATCAGCTACTGTTCTTTTTAACAGCAGCAAACCTACTGCCACAAAATTGCCTCAGGTCATTCAAATAAAACACTCAAGGCAGATCCAGTGCACAGTAACTCAATTTGCATGAACCGTACATCTGTAGCATTTCACTGCATATTGTTGGAAGACTGTACCACACGTAAGAAAGGCTCTTCTGTCAGAGAATGGGGGTTGAGACAGACTTGTTAACAGACCAGCTGCTCTTCTCCTTTGTCTAAGTTATTAAACCATCCTTAATGAAGTTTCCTGGTTTTCATAATCCCTGGGGAGTACAAGTAAATTCATCAGATGTGGCCTCTGCCTGCAGAGGTAGGACAAGGGATAAGGACAAAGGGACAATGGGTTGGCAGAACGTAGAACAAAAGGGCAGGAAATGTTGTTAGTGTCAGCATACTGTGTCATTCCAGGCTCTACTGCCATGAGAAAGGGATATTGAAAACTATAAATAAAACCCACTGGGCCAGAGCAAGGCTTAAATTCTGGGATGGTGATGGAAAGAAAAAGCAAAAGGGGATGCCTGCTGATGCGGCACACAGCAGCATCTGTGCTCTTCCTTCATCCTACACTTTATTGGTCTACAGACATCCATGACAGTTGCTCTTCCCCTCACAATGCCTATAAAGTGAAACATTATGCTAGCAAAGCAGCACACAGCCTATAGAAAATCTGGTTACATTGTTAAATGTGGTGCTTTTGCTTTGGCTGATAAATTTGAATGTTCCTTCTGTCAGCCACATTAGCACTGCCGTTATGGAACTTTTGTATTCGTTTCATACTATTATGACAAACTCCATTCATTTAGGAAGTGAGATTAGGAGCAAAATCTGATAAACCTGAAAGGTAGTAATACAGTGACTAATTCCTCTTAGGCTGAGGGACCTAACAATGGGCAAGGTGCATTCTAATTAAATAAAGCACCTAGCTTTTACTTGTGTTTTAAATAGGCGTTTTAAAACTGTCTGAAGGCCTCCAAAGGAACATTCAGCCTGCCTAACTTAAGTTTCTAAATTTAACTAGTCAGCATCTCCCTCTGGAGGATTTCAAAAGAATCTCCCTCTCTCCACAGGGAACTCAAGCATCTTCTTAACTAGCACTGGTTCACTGGACATCTAAAATTCAGATGCAACTTAAGCATCTAAGACAACTGAATTGAACACAACCCTGGCCATCTACAAGGGCTTAGGAATGAGATTTCAAATGAGGAGCTCATTCTAGGGAGGAAGCAATTTGGGCCGTGTCCACCAGATGGGCCAGTCAGAACTAATGGGCTACTCAGAACTAATAATTTGCCTCAGCGATTCAACTCAGGTTTATACAATATGTCATAAGCCAATTCCAAATAGGAGAAAAATAAATTCTTGAGTGGAAGAAGCAGAAATTGAGGGCTCTGAATGTCCCATCCCCAAAAGCTCTGAAACTCATTGACAGCATACAAAACACTCTCCTTATAGATATAATTTATGACAGCCAAAAATTGAAGCAGGCAGTTTGCCAATTCATACAGGATTACAGAATAGTTGAGATTGGAAGGGATCTCTGGAGTTCCTCTAATCCAACCCCACTGCTCAGAGGCAGGGGCACTTAGAGCAAGTTGCTCAGGACTGCATCCAGTTCATTCTGTACAAGCGGTTAAATGGCTAGTGAATGGTCTTTCTCAAATAGTACTGAATGCCCTAAGATTTAGTCAAATAAAACTTCCACCAAAATTGTTTGCCAGTTTCCAAGTCTTTCCTTTCTACTAATTCTTTTTCCCTTCTTTCAGCAATAGGTTTTCCTTGGTTTGTTCTTTATGTAATGTGACGTTTAATGGTTTTTAAGTCCATCAAACCTAACTGCCTAATGAAACAGAACACCTACAGAATGTGCTTGCAGAGATTTAGGCAGGATGCCATAGCCCCTTCCCCCAAATCCTACAAATACCTTATTAGAGAATAACTAACATGTTCACATAGGTACGGTTAGGTTAAAGAGTCCAGTTGGTTTTCAGCTAAAATCTCTGTAGTTGCTGACATCCTTAGAAAGGGTGAATCCTTGAGAAGTTAAAATAGGGTCAGGTATTTTCTTCGTTTTGAAACTATTTCTATTTAAAGATTACTGAGTGTAATAATTTTCCAAGGCTCTCTAAGTTCTCAACTATTCACTTGAATTGCAATATTAATTACTCACCTAATGATACATTTTAAATTTACTTACACCCATCATACTTACAGAGGGCTTTTTTCCTCATGTGTGGAGGGATTTTGCGTATGATAACATCAGTTAAGTCCACATCTAAAAAATTAACAAAATAATCAGAATAAATAAGCAATGTTTTTAAACATTTAAGCATAAATCACAAACAATGGGCAGGTACCATTCTCAGATTAACTGTAAATTTAACTTCTGATTACTAGCTCTCACATTAAAGTTTACTGAAAATAGAAAAGGAGTATGATCCTCTGCTGCACCTCACCCAGCACTAGTCATAGCAATAGCCAGTTAGAGCAGGAGCACAAAGAAATAAGCTTATGCTGAAAAGGACTGACTTTAGGTCAGCATTTGGCGAGTGGGTGGAATGGCTGTAAGAAACATGAGTTAACATGTTTACTGAAAGGCTTGCTGCTATTAAGAAAAAAGAATGTGTATGATATGTTGAGTATGAGACAGCATTTGTTATTACACTTGCTTTTCTATTGTTAAACTTCCAAAATTTTGCTGTTTGGAAGAGTTATAATCGCCACTGTCAGGAGAAAAGATCCTGTGTCAAAACACAGAAGTTCAAAAGATCAGGATGTAGGGCTCTCTCCGTTGGGTGAAATTACTATGTGAGGTAGGCTTCTACGAACAGCTAGCAATAAGCATACAGGAAAAGTGAATTATTTTAAAATCTACTACAGGTTAATTGAAGGTTTGTATTTGCTAGTGGTACCATCTCATTCAAGTACATTTGCATTAATAGGATATGCCTTTTAAGACCTCCCATGTATGCCATACTACGATAAAAGAGATGGAGAAGTCCAGTCTGAACTTTTCGATTTAATTGCCAGCCCTTACCAATTACCCAAGACTGCTTAAGAACATAGGTATGAGCTCTTATCACTTACAGAAAGGGTTTTATCTCACCTAAACTGCATAGGAGGCAGGTATCTGACCTTAGCTCACTGCCTGGGTTCTCAATATAGTCAATGGTGAGACACAGGCTCTTCCAGAGAATGAGTCACTATTTTCCAAGGTAGGCGGGATGAATCACCCCATGAAGATACCTCTCGCTCTCTCTAATTATAGAAAGAATTTAGATGACTAGCTTAGGCCTGATGCTGCAGCTGGGCAAACACCTCCCAGAGGTGTGCTAGCTCAGGCAGGGATGACTTCCCTCTATTCACTGCATAGCCTGACAGACCCAAACGACAGGTGCCCTGATGACTCTCTTCAATTGCACCCTTTTCAACCATTAGAACTTTATGATCATGTTTTTGATAGAAATCAATGGAGGTAGGATTTCTACCAAATTTAAAGTAGTATTAACACACCGGACAGTTTCCTTAGATGGTACCAAAGACTGGTACCACTCCTGCAGCCAGCAATCCCAAAGGCTGAAGTAATTCGTGTCCAGGCAAACCCCATCTTGAAAATGGCACGATGCATCCACACATAGCCTTTGGTTTTGCCCTTACTAATATTGCAGACAGTGGATGCTGGCAATATGTGCAGCTTTGCACTTCATGAAGTTTTGCTGCAACCCCAATTTTCAGCTGTGGCTTCAACAGAGGTATGAAAAGCTGTTGTTGACCACCAATACCAGTAATGGTCATTTCCATTGTGCAGAAAAAGCTTCTGAACGAGCCTCCCTTCTGTTATGTGAATATTTATTTGGTGCTCTATTAGCAAAAAAGCACATGACCAGAAGAAAACATCTTCATCAGACGCCACTTCTGGCCTGCTCCCTTCAGTCCTGGCAGTTGGCCGTGGGAAGCAGAAGACGCTCTGCTCAGCTGCATGGCCTCACATCCTGTGGGCTTGAAACTTTCAGACATTCTGTCTCACTCTGACCGCTTGCAACGTCTCAAGCAAAAACAATGATCATCTTGGCCCCAAAATAATCCCTTGATGATTAGCTTGTACAACTACAAGCTAATATTCTTCTTATCTCCACAACTGTGTTGGCAAAGTGCTTTGGTCTGTTCCCTTCTTGGAAAAAAAAAAATCTCCTACCAAACTACCCCTTGAAACAAACGTGTCAGCTGAGATCAAACCTTTTTTCACCCTAAGACCTATTTTTTGACACTCGTTACACAATTGTAGGAAACAGGATTTTCCCAATTCATACATCAAGAAGCAGGAGAAAGAGGCTACTCCAACTATAGTCCAAATGAAAATCTACTTTGAGACTGTACTTTTCTACAGCTATTTTGCTCTGGACTTATGGCATTTATCAGGTAAAGAGGCATGCCAAAGGAGAAAATGCAACAGCAGTGGAACACTAAATGTTACTGATGCATCTACATGAAGAGAGTAACAGAGAAAGGCAGAGTATGACAGCTTCTTTAACGCATTAAAAAAAATGTCTGGGAACGCAATCCAGCTAAAAGTTTACCATCATCTCCAAGGGGGAGTGAAAAAGTAGTTGTGGGGTACTTACTGAACTGCAATTAGTTTTACCACTCTCTGGACTGTGAGGTCCATTCTCTGGACTTTAGGGTTCCTGTTCCTGAACAATCCATTCTGAAATATCAAAAGGGCTCCTCCAGCCAACTGGATACTTCAGGTAACATCTTTGTAAAAAGTTTCTTGTACTCCGGTTGAAAATGTTTTAGCAATACACTGAGTGATCAAAAAAGTGGAAATGAATTCTTCCTGAAACACTAAGTGTTTTGGATCTGGAACGTGGCCAAGTTTCCAGCTAACATCTTATTAACTGTACCATTGTGGACAAAATAATGGAAAAGATGAAATACCAGACTCTGGTAAGTTATGACTATGTTGCCTTCCATGTAAGAGTACCATCTCCAGTATACCTACCAGAGATTTTAATTTTTTTTCTTTTTTTCTTCTTTTTTACTTCCAACCATAGAAAACCTTGGCAAGATTTGCCATACTGGCTCAGGACCAATTTTCCACAAGTCCAGCATCCCATCTCCAACAGCTGTTTCAAAGAAGATGCAAGGAACTTTACTGACCATGCTTCAGGGTCTGAGGTGAAGGTCTGGACCAACCCTGTCACTCATGGCTGCAGAGGCAGACCACAAGCAGAACAGCAGCTCCCAGCAAAAGTCTGCTAAGACTGCCACTGATTAAGAGCTATTTTTTTACAGTCTCATGAGCACTTTGCCCTTCTGTCTTATTTAATTAATGTCCTGAATGTCACACAGATCACAACAACAGGAAAACTCAGAGCCATGAGCTTGACACCTTGAGTCAGATTCTTCCTTCCGACCAAACTCGTGGGGGCAGCAACAGAGACTGCATCTACTGCAGATCCACTGGCTGACAACAGAGTTTCTCTCCCCTTTAGCTACCCCCATGATCTAGGACATCCCGCTTAGCATGCCCCTTGGGAAGGCAAAAGAAAGTACATGGTGCCAGCATCCATTATTGACCTCTGCCTCTGACTGAAATGGCTTCCCCACCAAGAACATGCTTGGCAGGTGCTAGTCCGTCAGCTCCACAAAGAGCTGTATCTCCCCCTCTCAGTCTGCCCCTTAAGTCTAGGTTCCCCTCTCAAGCTGGTTCAGTGTCCCCCTCTCCCACTGACCAGAATCTCGATTACCAAGGACAAAAAAATAAGTTTGCCCTGAAGACTCTTCTTGTGACTCTCTGAAGCCCTCCCCTGGATTCTGAGCAAGTGGGTGACCTCAGCAAGAACAGGGAAAAGTCTTCCACAAGAAAATGAAATAAACTACCGCAAGACAGAGTGAATGTATTTGTACAGCGTGGAAATCCCCAAATGCAGCCTTTCAGTGATATTTAGATAAAAGGCCATTTCAGCAGCAGAAAGTAGCTTGCTTTCTCTTTGCTTTCCTGTCCACCCTCTCCCACTTACTTAAAAACAAATCTGTAAGTCACAAACTTTCTTCTTGATTTTTCCCCCCTATGAACTTCAGCAAACTCAATTAATCTAAAAACCTAATTTTATCTCTTTGATATATTTGAGTACTTTTAATAGAAAACTCCAATTAAGGCCACTTACTTCTTTGTGCAAATTAAGACTATTTGTCTATATTCACAACTGAAATACAATTACCATTCTTCTTAACTTAATGAGATATTGTTTTAATTTCACTTGTCATCACAACACTTCTATTTCTTCAGTTCTCCTTCTATGAGCACAAAAGTACGCACACCCACACGTGGAAGTGAGCATTTGTAACACACACGTTTGCAAACTAAAAAAGAAAAACCACAGGTCTGTTTCAATTTGCAGAACAGCTTTTATCAAGTTGAGCACAGCATAATGCCGTGGAAAATGATGAGTCTTGCTACAGAGCGGTATGAAGTCCGACCCTCTCAGCCTCCTCCGTTGTTTCACCAACAGAAACTGAAACAGCTTACAAATAGTCTTTATTCTAAATTAATCTTTACCCTCTTCACAAGAAACATGCTGGGTACATCGTGGTGAAGTTTCCTGTGCATGGGATGACTTTTCTCCTCATGACCTGGGGTTCTCACACTACCCATACAGACAGGGGAAAGCCCATGAGAACAGGGGACATATTTTCTGTTGAGGAGTTTGGACTGGAAACACACTTCTGAATTAGATGGTCCTTTGGACACCCTCCTAAAGCCTGCCTCTTCTAAAGCCTTCTTTCATCATAACCATGGTGCTCACAATGCAGAAACAGCATTGCTCTAACTGGAAAAAACAAAGAGTTTAACCCCCTCTCTGAGCTGCTCCTGCTGCAGGAAAGGGTGGGGTAGGGGAACAAAGGCAGAAAACCCAACAACAACCCCAACGGTTTATGACCTGAAATGGAGATGAACAAGACACACCTTAACATTTGCTAAAGATTTCATATTGCTGTTGATTACAGACAGATGGCAGTAAAATATCCTCCAACATACAGGCAATGAGAGAGGGGGACCACAGAAGACACAGAGGGATAAAAGCACTGAAACTAGATCTGTAATCAGAAGCTTTGGTCAAGCTTGGATTACAACAAAAAGTCTAGGGAACTATCTGATCTATCTGCCTATAATACTCATCCACTTCACAGACTAACGTAGCACTAGTTAAAGCCAGTGTATTCTGGTCAAAACAACCAGCAGTTAGCACTGTCCTCTCTGTGTTTGACGGGATCTCTCATTCTGCTCTGAAACCACTGGGTTGCAATAAGCTTCACCTGTGTAACGGGACTGCACTCCAGGGTCACAGACTAACCATTCATTTACTTTCCTTACACCACATTTTCCCACGTGGAAGGAAAGCTCCATTAGGTCACAGGCACACCGGAAAAATCTCCCAAGCACTCCTCATTTTTACATGACATTGCTCTGACTTGCTGTGATTCCTATGCTTACTGTTTAAAACATTTATATAAATTAAAAATACATAGCAGCATCAGAGGACAAACCAGAAATGCGTGAATTCTTTCCCTAACATATGTGTTTTCAACAAGAGGTAACTAAATGACTCAGGAAATGAAACAGTGTCAAGTATTTAGAAACTTTAAAATAAATGTTAGTGTGGGAGTAATATTCCACAGAGTATTACCAGGATTTAGGCAGCATAGCAAAACTGGAGTCTTATGCTACTAATGCAAACATGCTGATGCGTATTTCTCCATCAACATTTGTTTTGTACTCCTGAACTGTGTTTTATCTGTGTATTTCTGACCCATATATCTTTTTCTCTCACACAGTGCATGCCAAGACTATGCCTAATGGCCACAATACTGGATGTCTTTTCAAACAAAATAAGTCTTTTTTGGTTCCAGATATCTGATTCCTTTGTGAGGCTTTCATTTCTTCTTCCTGGAAAATAAAATGATTTGTTTGTTTACCCTGATCTTTCTAGATCAATGGGAGAGAGGCTTGTTGTGGGCCAAGATGCTGACTGCAAGGCTCTTTCCTGGATTCCTTTCTGGAGTCACGTAAACAAGTGGTGGGATGCTGGCAGTTTGGAAGCATAAGCATCCAACTCCACACAGGCCAGCAACAGTCTACGCTTCCCACCGCTGCTCCCATTTCAACGTCTCAGTGGGACAGCTGTCCCAGTGAAAGGAATCGTTTTTCGTGCCAATCCTACCCTGTGGGTTAACAGTAAGATCACATGTAAGATACAATGGGGGGATGTGTGTGCTGCTTCAGTGTCTTGCCAGTTTCTGAAAATATTGTCCTTGAAAAATCTATTCAGACAGCATGCAGACCCCACTTTGCTGGCCCTGTCAAAGACTTCAAACTCATCCAGAAAACCCTGTCCAGATTCCTAGGATCTGGGCCAAAGACCCCCAACATTTGGTTTGCTTTCTTGCCCAAGTTGTGAGGAGAAACTATGGAGTTTCATGCAGAGTTCTCCACCAGCCAGATAAAGGCAGATGTGAGCTGAAATGATAGCCGAAAGGCAGTAGGACTGGTAGGTTTGAGGAAGGATGGATTGTTGAGCTGCTTCTCAAGAAGTGATAGGACTCAGGACTAAATGGAGCAAAAGATATTGCTGATCACCTGTCAGCCATTAGCTGTGCCTCAAGACAGACGCTGAAAGAAAAAATAAACCTATTTCTGTGTGGGTCTTGAGCAAGATGCAGCCTTTACACACTCAAAAATGTTTACACATTCAAAAATTATTCAGGAGCACAAGCACTGGGAAGGAGCAAGAGGAGACTCAGGGATGACTAAAGGGACCGTGTTATCCTGTGTTTGCATTGCCCAATGCAGCAGGTGCACTCTGTGTCGGTGGATGCAGACGTACTGTCCCAGTTCCTCCCTGCGTCCTGTACCTCCCTCACACATGCACAGACACACACACACACACACACACACACATCCTCCCTGCCCTTCACAATGCGGTTACAGCAGCTGTATGCTGATGAAGGCCAACGAGAAGGGGAAGTGGGAAATGAAGCGACAGGGTCTGAGATAGATACACTAATCTGTCCAAGCTTTTCTGCTATAGGCAAGGAACTGCTGCAGACACCTCTCTTTCAGAAAAGGAAGCCACAATTTCATTTCCCCACAAAGCCAGAAAACATTAAAAAGTAATTTTTCAGAGGTCTCAGAAGGTCACCCATCTGCCCACTGCAGGTCACAAGGAAGGACACTACTGACACTCTTCAGAAAAAAACAGGTTAAGATGGTAACTTCAGAGAAACCAACATTTCTGCACTTCAGCATCAACAACAACAGTTTCGTTTTAGTGACTGTGCTGATGAGAATTATCAGCAGCAGACGATAAGTCTAGAATTTAGGTAAGAAAAAAGGAATAGGAAGATATAAGCAAGGCCCAGTGAAATAGTTCATAGAAAGCTGTAATTTTACCAGGAACATATTAAATTTTCTGACCAACATATTTGCCTATGCACTTTTAACATGGAATAAACTGCACCTGGATTTTAAGAGAAGGTACATTTCACCACACTTGCAAAAAGCAAAGTGCATGTCAAGTATAAACTGAACTGTTGCTGATAGGACCTGACAATATCATTTACTAAATGGATTCTTAACTTGTAGCAGAGTGTGGGTAAGAGTACATGTATTGACAGACATGGGTCATTTTAAAACGTACTGGAAAAATATTTGGAATATATTGAAACTTGCCATATTTGATTGCTGAATTTAAAAGGCCTAAATCAGTAACACAAAACTGGAATAAATAAAATATGTGACCTACAAAAAAAATAGACTATAAGTAGCTTGTGTGTTTTTGAAGTGACCTCATAAAAGGAAATCAGACCAAATATCACTGAAATATTTCTACGAATTTGATTACAAATCATCCTCCAATGTAAGATCAGCAGCTTTTATTAGAATATCATATTTCAACAATTGTCCCCTACTTGTGAAAATTTCCATGCGGTTTCCCAGCTTTGACTATCAACCTTACTGAAATACTATATTCGTTGTTGAGGTGTGATTGAACAAAGGAGCTATTATAGAAAATAAATGTCTTTTAGTGGTTACTATGATGCTAGCTCTAAGACAGAAAAGACAAAGATAAAATAAAGTTTGGAAAGAGTAACTAAAGGTATTTCTACTACCTTGATCGGTTTAATGTGTAAAATGAGCAAACATATGAATACCCGTGGACAAATAAAAATGTTGCAGGTACTTACTTAGAAAGTTCATGTCTCCTCACTCCAACATATTATAGATTATAGTGGTCTGTTCAGACAGAGAAGGTAGCAAGTACTTGTGTAGCTGCACTATGCGTTGTGCAACACTTTATTCTGCCATAACAACAGTCTTTTCTCTCACTCTCACATACTAACAGACCAAACGTAATAAGCATTTCAGTCCAAAATCCAGAGAAAAATTAAGACTCCTATAGGGTATGGCCACGGATTTCTGGAGTCCAGGGCTTTTAAAAACAATTTTCAAATAATTGTAACCACAATCTACTGGTTTGTTTTCAGCAACTAGTACTGATCGAACTTTAGAATTCACGCAGTTTAGAGGGCTTCAAAAGTTTATTTAAAAAAATAACAACTGCAGCTAGGATGGTAGCAACGACCACAAAAAGACAGAAAAGCTATGCAAGGACAAAGGGCAAATATTAGTGCTGAGTTCCTTGCAGCACTCTGTGCTCAAAAATATGAGCTTAAATGTCAGAGTTTTGTCAATTCTCCAAGCACTGACATGCCTTATAAAACTGGTGTGTTACTACAGGCCAAGTTTATATGAATCTCACTGTTTTTAAAAGCAAATTTCGCACGGATACAGAAAAGCTTGAAAATGTGAAGGATGCATCCCAAATTACTTTCCTTTCTTAAAGTTCATGACTAACTCACTCTCGCAACTGATATATTTGACTCTCAATTTTTGCATGCTGAAGGCAAGCAACAGTGATGCCAGCTTCTCCTGCTAACTCCTGGTGCCTCCCACCACACCTTCTCAGAAACTCATCAGCATGCTGCCTACCTCAGTAGTCAAAGCTCCAAGGCAAGGCAGCAGAGATGATGTTTCTGCCCACAGCTACCTGTCTTGCTCTTCTGGCCCAGATGAGAACAGGTACCTGCATTTCAGCCACATGATTTTATAGTCCACCATCTCATCAAAGCCACTTTCAGCAACAGGTTAAACTAAGATACTGAACCACATCTCGGTGTGGGCACATGTTCCTACATCCGCTGTCTCTGCTAGAGAGGCAGTACCTTCTGCCACAAGGGTAGGACCAAAAGCTGAATATAAAGACTGGGTCAGAGCAAAAGGTTAATCAAGCCTGGAGTCCTCTCTGAAAGCGGGCAGCGCAAGAGACTGAGAAAAACAGTATAATGAGCAGTACTGGTATTTTGTGAGGCATCTCCAGGTTTGCACTCCCAGATTCAGCTGACAAGCACCCTAGGAACTTTCTGAGCTGGGCATCACACCCAGACCTCCGTATCTAACGGTTGGTGGTAACACGACAGCTAATGGGTTACCAGAGTTCATCATTGGCCCTTGCAGCACTGTTACCCTGTAGCCCTGTAATACCATATTGCCATCACTAGTGACTGGCCATAAGCCTTGTAAGGGGGCTTGCAAACCCTGAGGACTTAGGCTTTTTAGGCTTGCTTTGTCTGAACTTTTCTTGACCTGCCCGCAACTTTGTTTTAGACTGCAATTAAACTTGGTTTAGTTGTAACAACAATTTTTCCAACTGCCCAGATGTCTGTGGCTAATTTGTTTTTACTGTTGTTTATCTTTGCATGGTACCATCATGGTTTTACAACTCTAACACAATGATGTAGAGTAGAAAAAAGACAGGCCTGGTAGCAGATAGCCTGATAGCAGAGGCCTTGCGAAGTGGAGACACAGGATGCCAAGGAGAGGAGCACAAGCATGGGATGAAAAGAGATAGGGTACAGAGCTGACACTTGGAGACACTGTGGCTATAGGCAGCTCACCCATGGTCACTTAAAGAACTGCAGACTTGAGGCTGGACAAAACTGGTTTTAGGTGTAATAAACAGAACAAAGAAATAGTATCTAACATGTATGTATGGTACCACATATAGTAAATCTGGATGTAACGTGGAGCTGCAGACCAATGAAGAAAGAGCCAAGTTTAAAAGCTTGTTAGCAAACATAAAACTGACCCCAAGTGGATCCTAGAGTGAAGAAGAAGAAACTATCAACATGAACATCATATTTGTCCTGTCAACATCTGAAGTCCTTTAGATGCTGACAACTGCTGAAACACTTCCACGTCCCCACCACCAGAATGAAACCACCTTAGGACCCAGAGGAGAAGGGGAAGGGTGAGCATTACAGCAGGATAAAGAGATAGACACTTTGTGTGTTCAATGATTTTAACTGTATTGTTATTTATTGAGACTTTCCCCTGTATAGAAGCATTCTTTCTTTTTCCTGTAATTATTAGATCTGAACAAGTAAGGATTCCTGGATTAGACTGTAAAGGCTTTAATTAAAATAACAACTTCTTGCCTTTAGATATAAGGTGTGTTTCATCTTTGCCCATAAAAAAGATTTTGAGTGTAATGGCACAGATGTGGAATTTAGTGCCATCCTTCACTGTTTACTTGAACCAGGAGATGCTGTTGTCATCCTGTGTTTTAGGAGAGAAATTTTTGAACAGTTGGGAGCACTAATTTTACTGTGTCCAGCTTTTTAAGGTCATGCAGATCTCATCTCTACAGCTTCATTTAGAGAGTTTTTATAGACTAAAGATGCAAGAATGAGAGCTAGACATAACTTTGTCAGGACAGTTTGTGATCACTGGGATAACATCTATGCTCCAAGCACAACTATTTGCTTCCACTGAAAACATAAAATGATTGTCTGCTCACAGTGATATCACTGTGAATCACAGACATCAGTGTAATGCATCTTTGTCAAACAATTATTTTAAAACAGTAAATGTCATAAACCTAAACTTTTTAACTGTTTGAAGTGAAACAAGCTAGAACTATGACAAATTAAATGGGACATTATTAAACTCTTCTATCAATAGCTTTTAATCTTTTCTGATTTGAAAATTCCCTGAAAATTTTCCAGAAGAACCCTTTGGTATCACCTAATTTAAAGCTACTGATCGTAGGCTTGCTTTCTCAGTCACTTCCCACCAACTTATTTGCATAGTTCATGGACAATTTAAAACCACCGACTTAAACATTATAAGAACCAAACAGCTATGATTGTCAAGAATATTTTTTTTTTTCATTTCAGATTGTTTCCATCTGCTTAGAACTACACCAGATATTCACCTAACATTCTAAATTTTTCCATGTTTGGTCTCAATTTAGAAGTAAATTTGTATTCGGAAAGTGTGAGCAAAAGCCTTTCTGGGCATTTTCCAGTTCCAAAAAGGGAAAGCCTATTAATAACTTCTTTATCCAATTAGGAAAAAAAAAAGAAAGTAATCTTTTTCAACAAAGAAAATAAAAACAAACTGTAACTGAAACCCTACAGGGCAAGTAGTTCTTTATGAGGTATACACTTAGGAAAAACCAAACAAGCAATTTGCTAACCCCAATAAAAGTAAGTTAAAGAAAAATCGCCCAAGCCCTGCGGATCTTTTAACACTGAAGCAACAACAGTGTCAAATCCCTATGAAAATTCGGGCTACTAAAAGATGATGCCGAAACAGTGGTATTAGCATGCATTCAACAAGCACTTTGTTAACTCTTCCATTCTGAACGGCTCTGTGGCTAAGTATCGGAGGGATGGCTCTGTGGTAATACAGACCCAGATTTTAAGGAGAACTCCACATGCAACGAGCTACCAAATCGCATCCTTATCATGGCTATGAAATTATCTGATGCTAGACAACCTCAGGTATGAGGTATGCAGCCTCAGTTCACAATAAAGACTGTGAAAGCCACAAAAATACTGTTCTCTACACTTCTGCGTACAAGATTTTCTATGACCTAAGCCCTACAAGTAGTCCAGCTAATGTAAGTGATTGGTACTGTAAACTCCAATCTTACAAATGGATGAGTGTTTTCAGAGATCCAGAGGGGTGAGAAGGTATAGAAGTTTGACTGTACAGTCAGGAAGACTATGCAAAAGTTAACATATTCATTAACTTTTCCATTTTTAAAATATGACCACTACACAAATGGATAGTTTTGCTTGCAGATAAACTGGCATAAAAGCAAATGTCATGAAACTGCAGCTATATCTGCCTTTTACAACGGTAGATAAAATTACATTGCCTGGGAGTGGACAATGGTGGCATCCAAATAACTAGTGTTAAAACAAATTCTATTTTCCTCCCCAGTGGCACCCCCAGGTCACTCCTGCATAAGTGAAAATAGAGTTTGCAAACACTTATCCAAATGGATTTTCCTAATGTGATCTGTCATATTATAAAAGGACCCTTTAATCTGCCAAGATTACACATCAGACTGCAGGAGTCAACAGTCTAAAATACACTGTGAGTTACTTCTCAGCTCTGGGAAAGCCATGACCACGTGGTAATTGCTGTGTCTATTTTTCAGGCACCTTTACAGCCACAGTCTTTTCAGCTCTCATGTTCAGATTTTCCTTTCTGATCACTGATATGGAAACTAACATCAGGACAGAAGATATCTTACTCCTTTTGCACTACATGATTTCAAAGCCAAAACATTAAGTTACAATATGCCAATGCAGTCTCTCTAGTGACGGATGCAGCTGATCATAGAAGGGATCTTCCCTATTCTGTGAGGCTCCTATTTAGCATACTGATTTTTGTCTAGTCTAATGAAAGATGTTTTGTAATGGATGCCAAGTACTTATTGGTCCTCCCGGGGAAGGGGAAAAAGGAGAGTTTTTAAACAAGACCCAGAAGAGCAGCTCCAGATGACTGGAGCTGTGCTGGGAAAGTTACAAGCTGCTTTTACTTTAAGACTTGAAGAAAAATCATGAGAAATTTTTTGTCTGTGCTTGCCTCTTCCCTTCACTGCACAGCAAGACATCCAAGCTCTCAATTACAGACAATCTGGAGTACCAACAAGTAAATAAATATCAACAAACATATATGGTAAAATATAGTCACCTGAGACCACTCATTCCCAATGCTCAGGGGGGCTGTTTTGTCCATGGGGATCCATAACCACTGCTTCCGATTGACTTTTGCTCCCAGCAGTGCCTTCTTGGAAAATCAGTCCTCAAGAACTTTTTCTTTCCA
>WAAD01024726.1:128056-186996 GCA_013389945.1 Fregata magnificens
AGTGAATTCCTGCCAGTATGTGGCCTGACACTTTGCTGTGTTGAATTCCATCCCTTTAGTATTACCTAATTGTACAATTAATTGTATAGTCATTCTATCTAAAACTGTGTACTGGAAATTAATGTCCTCCTCCCATCAGTAAGTTTCAACAGCCTGCTTTCAATACAACATGGCAACAAAAACAACTCAACCAAAAAAAAAGAAAAAAAAAAAAAGGCCTCAAGAAAACTAAACAAGTCAACTCCTGAAGAATAATTTCTTTCATATATCTACCTCCTATTGTCTCCCCGTGTGCTAGTTCTTTGCCTGAGTTTACAGTTCTTGCACTAACCTAATCTTCCTCCACCTTGAACAGTAATTTTGACGCAGCACCATGTAAAATGGTTCAGTAGAATCCAGAGAGACCAGATCCAGCACATTTTTTCTTTTTCTAGAAAACCCACTTTCTTATTAAAAAAAGATACTAGGTCAGTCTGATATGACCTATCTTAGCAAAACAGATCATGTTTCATCCCGCTTCCACTCAACTCCTGTGTCTTTAATTATTCATTCCTTCAAAAAATTGTCTAAGGTTATTAAGGTCAAATTAACAAGCCTGAAGTTGCTTAGATCACGTTTTCCATTTTCTTAGAGATATATATAACATTCAGTAGTATCAAGTAATAAAAATCCTTTAAAAAAAATCTTAGTAACAGATCTATATTTTAATTACACATTAAAAAAAAAGGTACCTTTAAGAAATTCCCAATTTGGGAATTACCTATATAGCAACTTAAAAAGTCACTCTGACAGCCAGAAAGTCTGATTGCTTTTAAAATATGAGAGATGCAAAAACTGGATGCTTCTGAGATTACAAAAAGCTATGTGAAATGATGAGTAAAATACCTAAGACTTCCTGAAAGCTCCTGAGACACCAAAATCAGAAGATATACAGCAAGATATAGCCAGGGCCCTTGTTTAACTTAATATTGCAAATCCCAGTGCGAATCTGAGATGCTTCTGGGCTCTGTGTTACACGAGCCTCTTTAAGAGCTGCACAGTACCTTAAATTCCCACCATTCAGTACAATTTCTTATATTCACAAACCATTGAATATGTTCATGTAGACTTTCCGATTTATTGGGTCATTCAAGCATGCTACATCTGGAAAGGTTTTTGTGCTGAGGCATGATTTTCTTGATAAAATTTAAAGGCTTTTTAAAAGGATAAATATATTATCCAGTTCAAGAAAACTGTTTGATAGGATGCAAGAACCTTTTTTCTTTTTTTCCTTTTCTTGTTGTTTTAGCACTTTCATATCTCTATCTGCTTGCCATACACGTGCAAAAAATTTGCAAAAAATACCTTAAAAGCACATGAAACATTCCCTTAGTCTGCAATTTTAAGCTCTTTTTTTTGACCCAAATTGGCATTTCTATGCCTTGAGCTGAAAACAATCATCTTGTTAAAAGATGATTTTTGTGTATGTTGCCTCCTTCAGACAAATCGGGCCTGAATTTTAAGACACCTACTTACCGATTCATTCTTCAAACAGTAGACATGTGAGTTGTGCATCCTGGTGCTTTAGAAGCAGGTTTGTAGCTGTCTGTACATGTCGCACAATGTTCAAAACAGGCAGCCAGTTAAGATTCTTTCTGAATACCATGGCTAAAAATTTCTACTTGGGCTCTGCCTAATTTAACACTTATGGGCACCTCAATAAACCTCTGGTTCAGCAAGGCAACTCAACTTAGGGACAGCACATGAGCACATGTGTAACTATAAGCTTCAGTCCTACAGAAACGCACAGAAAAGTTAAGACTTCTCCTGATGTAGACTTTAAGACTGAAACTGACTTCCTGGGAGACGTCGCATCACTGACAATGGCACCTGACTTCACCAAGGGTTGCAGGTGCTCAGTGTCTACAAAGGACTTTTATTGAGATGTCTGAATTCAGATTAAAGATATGTATTTGAAAATTTGACCTCAGGTATTTAAAGCCCATCTGCCCTGCCCTCCAAAAAGTTAAGAAAAATCATGCACTAAAGCTAAAAATAACTAGGAGCCTTTTCCACATGCTAGCAATGCCCCAGTCTGAGGCATACTACCACTGAAGATTTTTGTCTTTCATTACAATGCTACAAGCTATTGTATTCCACCTAGCCTTAGAGGCCAAACAGAGACTTGGCAAGCATTTGTACTGCACAGTCCAGACCCTTTTATGTATGGAGGTCTGGACTTGAGGACCCACATGGTCACTTCCTATCTTATTTTCCTAGCTGTATGGAAAATACCAGTGGAAGTAGGAAATGATCCATATGAAAGTTTCCAAGAATGAAAGCAGTATGGTAGGCAGCTAATTTTTAGAGTTGATTTAGACGGTTTGCATTAAGTGTTAATCCTCTCAGTATGTTTTAGTGAAATAATTATTCCTGAAATCTTCCTAATGCTTCTGTGGTAGATCACCTATATATCTCCCAAGGATAATGCTGAGGTTATTAACAACTAGGTACTGGACGTTTTGTAATTTAAACACTGTAACAGCTTTATAATTAAAATGCAAACACAGGAGTAAAATGAATATGTTATTGAATGGAATGTAAGCTTGGACAGGATAATGTTCCAAACACTTTAAATGCCTTGATGTAAGAGTAGCATTTAATTCCAGAAAACGCTTAATTTCTTTCTGTGCTTGCGCAGAACATAATAATGTTGTGTTCTATAAATATAATAATATAATATCAAAAATAATTAAAAAATAATAGGGTAAATACTTGTAAAAAGAGACAGAAGTCATCATAGTAAAGAAACAAAGCAGTAACCCACAGATCATTGTAGTCTCCAGACACTTACAACATCTGAAATTCTGCTGCCTTCTCCCTGACTCTGTGCCCTCTGCAGCCGTTCTCATTAGCTATGTATCATCACGTCCTCTTACCCTTCTTTCTGTCCCTCTCCCTGCATTCAGGCTCCACTCAATCTGATTACACCTTCATTTAAGATATTACTTGAACTCAAGTCCTTCATCTCTGTCTTCACTGCTGAAGTCAGTCATGGTTAACTCTGCAGACTAGAATCAACAGAGTCAGAAAAACACCTAATATAATATAGAACATTATTGAAAGGCCAAGTGCCTCACATTATGCAATAACTGCACATGTAGTTACTGCAATTATACATACCAATCCCGCATGGTGCGCGCAATCGATCTAGCACTAACAAGAGGATGATGAACACGATGGTCTAAGAAGCAGGGTCACTGCACATTTAACACAGCCATGCATTCACACTTTGCCTGATCTGCATTTTAATATACTTTACAAACTGGCAAGAAGGGAAAAGCAAGAGGGGAAGGAACAAACAAGCGAATGCTGGTTTTTGTTAAAAAAACAAACTGTAAAAGCAGATAGTAAACTTGCAGTAAAACTAACAACAACAATCATAAAGCAGCTTGCTGTGCTAATATCAATTACCTCTCCTTAGTCAGTCACTCACACAGTTTGTACATTCGTCACCTATACCAGTATGTGCTTTACCAGGGCACATTTTCTGGAGATGTCACCCAGAGAACTGACTGAAGAGAAAGCAGGGACTGCTACTTAAAAAGGGTGCCACCGGAGATAAACTCTGTTTTATACACACACATTAAGGAGCCTCTATCAAAAAAGCTATGTGGAGCTTCACATATGCAACAATGAGTTTGACTCTTAATGAAGAAGCCACTAAATCCAAATCAGTTTAAAGAAAATATCCACCGAAATACCAAGCAAGCAGGCAAACAGAAGTGGGTGGCATTCTCTTTTCTTTCTTTCCTCTTTTCTCTCCAGACCTAATCTAATACAAAGCTTCAAATGAGTAGTGGGATCTGTCTATATGGAGTTGATTGCACAGCTAGGGCCATATTTGAGAAACACCTAATTAGGATGATATGCTGTCCCTGTAGGGGAGCCCCAAATGTTGGGTTTTCCCTCTATTGTTATGGATTTCTTTGAAAGTGTGGAGACAGACCACACAGGGGAGAAGACATAGCTGTCTTGGGGAAGAATGACAGTTCTTTTTTAATTTCTTCAGCAAGAAGCAGCCCTGAACTGGATGGAGATGCAGGATTGCCCCAGGCATATCTTTTCCAATGTAGACAATGATTAATAGAAGAAAGAAAGATTATATGAATTACTAGTATTACTGCAATTCCTTTTAAGTCACGGTAAAGCTAGCTACAGGGTCTGGCAATGCTTATTTGCTGCTGGCAACTTCATCCCTGCCTTCTTGGGATCGAGAAAGATCTGTAAGTGCATGCCTGATTCCCAAGTTATTCCTCACTGAATGGTTCAAAATGGTGAAAGGAAAACATTACACATAAGCCCCTGGAGCAGCCCGTTGTGCACTGCATTCCATTCTACCCCAGTTAAATAACCCAGTCCACAGTATCGACCGCTTGCTTTAATTCCAGATGTAGGCACAATCATGGTAACATACCCCTCTAGACGTTTCAGTAATTGATCCTCAGTCTGCATTAAGACACACATCTGATACAAGAAAAGCAATGCTGCATGAAAAAGTGCATTTGCAGACTCTGTCTGCTTGAGCTTACAAATGACCTTGTTCTCCCTTAGCAGGAGTTGGGGAAAAACTTCTCTGAGAAGTCACTACTCTTCACCACTGACTCTACTCCAACATTCATTCTTCGCTGAACTCTGTAAAAGGGCACTGAGGGCACTACATCAGAGATGAGGAGATGGAGGGTTCCCCCTCCATTTCTCCACATGATTACCCACATGATCGTGAGTGTCACATGTCACCATGAACATCACATTTGACCATGAGCATCACATTTCACCTCTCGCTGCCTCCTATTCCCAGACCAGCAAAACCTCCTGCCTCTACCAGAAGACTCATTTGATTAGCATCTGCTTCATACTGCCTTGCAGTTAAGGCCATATCCCACACACCACCAGCACGTGTGCCACAACTTCTCTTACTCTCTGAAATCTCAGGAGCCAGGTGCAGCTGGTCAGCCTGACATACAGCCCACCAACAGCTGCTCCGGCCCACAGGAAGCAAGAGGAGTCCTATGGCTGAACTTTGCTTGGAAACGAGTGGGCAAGAGTCTGCTCACAAGAGTCTTCTGCTAACAGGAACCCCACCAGGACACACCTTCACCTCTCAGGGGCTAGGAATGTGACCATCAGCCTCTGCCCACTGCCACATCACAGAACATAAAGTGGCTCTTTCACTGTGGAGGAGTAAATACTTGACAAATGTTTGTGAAGTGCCCAACAGGATTCAGTTCCCATCCTGAAGGTTATTGCTCTATGCTACAGCAATATTCAATGACGACAAAGGCAGATCTGCCGCCTTCTGTCTTTGTTGACGCAGGATATTCAGGGAGGAAAATTGAAGAACCACTGGTTTGTTCTTATGGTGGAAACAGGTGACAAACATTGGCCTTTCAGCATAGGTTGTACTTTAGATCTCACAAATTTCCAGAAACACATCACTTGTTCAAAGATGAATAAATCGTACTGTCACTAGCTAATGACCTGAGCTTCTGTGGACAATGCACCCAATGATAACAGAAAACCTCTGGCCAATATAATGAGTTACCCATAGTACAAAACATAGGGTAAGCGTGCCGCTGATACCAGAACTTAGGATCTTGTCAGCCCTTCATTATTTCTGAGGCTGAAGTTCCTTTTGCTTTGTCTGCCTCTAATTTATTTCACCTTTGAACCTTTGCATTCAGTGTCCACAGATCATCACACATTATAGTAGCAATCACTAAAATTATATTACCTTACTCCATCTTTCACAGATGAAATCTGGCATGTGCATCCAGTTCTTTTTTAATAAAGTCTGAAAGACACAAAAAGGACAAACTGTTTCTGACTGAATGGATCCAAATAAACAGGTTAGTAGTATAGGAAAAAATTGCGGTGGGGGAAGCAATAAATATAGGAACAATTAAAAAAAAAAATCACTAAAAACTTGTAAAAAATGCAGTGTTAACATTTTATAACATAGCTCCTTTACCATTCGAAACAGAATCTGGACTGTGGATCTGTTCTGAGGAAAGGCAACATAAGAATAAAGCCAAAAGAGACATTTCAGAATCAAGTACTATTACAAGACATCTCTTAGCACATTTTATCCCATGAATCAATCAGTCCAGAATCCTCATCCAAGTTCACTGCCAAACAGACACACAATCCACACGGCAGGAAAGTAAGGCAGCTAGACATGAAGGTTAACTTTAACCTGAGAAAGCCACAGCCTTCCTAGGCTCCCTCTGTAACCAAATCCAACATCTACACCGCTTAATCTACCAGCTATTGGCATTAGCCCCTGAGCGAGGCCCTGAGGTGCAGGGAAGGCTCCCTCTTACATTGCCCAGGGCTGCTTCTGTTTTGCCTAACACAGTTGTCACACTGTATCCTAGCATTTTACCCATGGTCTCTTCTCAGCCCCCATGGTGATCTTAAGACATGATCTTTATTTTGTGAGGGTACTGTTCTGAATTGCAGGTTTACAGTTTCCAAAATGATGCAAGAGCTGTGTTGCAACCCAACAGAATGGAACTTTATAGCAGTAAACTAGGAGCAGGTGCCTGTCATGAGGGCAGCTGGGGTGTTGGGTAGAGCAAAACCTGCCGGGATAGAGAGCAAGGTGAGGTACATAGACAAACCTGGCACAGTGCTGTCTGTACGAGGAGCAGCCCATGGGGTGAATTATCTCTACAAACTCACTCACTCCAGAAGAAAACCCAGAAGTAACATGCAGTGTAAAAAAGCGGCGGATCAGGATGAGGGAGCAAACTGGAGAGCGAAGTGTGGATGAATCTGATAGGAAATGGGCTGGGCTACAGGACAGTCCAAGACAGCAGCCAGCTGAATACTCCAGCTCAGCTTCTCAGTCTTTTACCTTGAAGGAGAGAAAGAGACAGGCTTCCTCTAATGCGGTCCTACTGAAGTTACTATCTCCTGCTATAGCCCAGACATGACCACCTCAGATATATCCTTTTTTATTCTTTTTTTTTTTTTTTTTTTTTAGTGACATGAAAACCCTTTCAGAATGAAAGAGAATTTATGTGAATCCATGCAGGCTAGTTGCATGATTGCCCCTTTGCAGCATCACAGCATTTTGCAGGCTGAGACATTACAGAATAGCAGAAGACAAACCCAGCAAAGCAACACTAGTGTGTTCAGCACACTCTGCTGAATGATTACTCCGCCACGCATCTCTTTCCAAGAGGGAACCCGTTCCTCAGCAAGAGGTAGTGGAATCTGACTTTACAGAATAATTCAGGCTGGAAAGGATAGTCCAGCTTTCTGCTCCAAGCAGGGTCACCTCTCAGCTCAGACAAGGTTGCTCAGGGCTTTATCTAGTTGGGTCTTAAAAACCTCCAAGGACAGAAGCTGTTGAACCTCTCTCAGCAAACTGTTCCTCTGCTGGACTACCTGTTGTTACAGGTGCCACTGGAACCAGTAGCACAATTATTTCACATTTCCAAAAGCGTTACGGAAGGAAAACAATAATTTATAAGCAATTGCTTACTGCACAACTGATGTACCACACAAATTGATCTTTGTTTCACACCTTCACCTGTCTATGTACACTCAGAATTATACAACAAAGACATTAACTGTGTACCTGGGAGTTAGCAAATAACTCTATGGATCAAATTTTTTATCTTAAGGCTAAAACAAAAGCTCTTCAACTAGTATGCTCTCCAGGACAAGAACAAGTATGATTTTTAGCCTGAAATATCTGCCATCTTGCTACGACAGTCCATGTTAGAAATCTTTGATTGTGGTACCACAAAACTGTGGCACCACAAAACTGTGGCAAGGCAACAGGTTCCTATGTGGAGAAGATACTTCTCTAGTAAAATGTATAGGTGGGGCAAATATATAAATATATACAGCAGGATTAAGGAAGCTAAAACCTTAATTCACAGAAAAATATACTGATCAGTTTAAGCAGTTTTATTGCTTAAAACATTAAATTCAGGGAAGATTCGTACATAAAGCAAACAGTGTTCAGATTTGTGATGCAGTAATTAAGATGCAATTAATCAGTTTACAGTGCTGTATGTAAATATTAGGAAAATCAAAACTATCAAAGAAGAACCAGGACTGAAGTAAAAGAAATAAGATGAAGTTAAAAAGCACTAAGACAAAACAACACACTACAGACTAACAAGAAGAACTTCCACTAGAGATTGGGAGTTTATCAGTTGCGAAAAACCAAGAAGAAGGAAGACCTCAGTCTCAGACAATGCAGCCATAAAAAGGGCAGATACGGTGTTAGAGCATACCAGCCAATGTGCTCTTGTCACTACAAAAAGCAGCAATGAGACTGAGTCAGGAACAGCGGTTACAACAAGTTAAACACTGCCGACCTCAGTCTGTAACATGTATAGAAAGGCTTATGAGGACCACGGCGAGTCAGTCTCCCCAGAGCAGAACAAAAAATTGTTAAGCTCAGCAAAGTAGAGGCTGAGATGGGTTACAGTTTGCTCTCCAGAAACACATGACACAGGCTAAACGCCAGAGAGGTGAAAAAAGCGTTAAGATAAATAGGATGTTAACAAAATAACTAACCTAACTGGAATAATAGCAACCGAGAAAGTTAGTTCAGCCAAGGAAAAACTTGGTTTCCATATAAAACAAGCATTTATGTCACTGTTAAGACTAGATTCAACAGCTCAGGAAACTCCATCCAGCCCTATGCTTCTATGCCCTCATCAGCAAGGCATCTAAAATTTCTTACAAAATTATACCTCTTCACAGAAGTGGCCTATAAGGTGGCTCAAGTTTTCTTCTCTTTTCATTGTCCAAGGTGAAGGCAGAACAAACCTGAAGTTCACTTCTATGACTGTCAGTTCAGATGAGAAGTTACAAAGCATTTTACTTACTCTGGCTTTTGGAGAGTTCCTCAGTGAGGACAGAGACATCTGATGTTACATGGAGCTCTTTTCAGGGTTAGATGTGATATGCAATAGTTTTTGGCAAAGTCATTTACTATTCTAAATAATTTTTATTTTGGTAAATTCAGTGCAGGCACACAATGTTCCAATTTGGTATCCTTTATAACTTCAACTGTATTTATTTAGTATAGTTATTTTTTCTTTTTCTATTCTAAAAGCAGGGCACGTTCTGTGAAAGCTCCTAGACACCATGAAAGCTACTGACAAGGCAGGTCACAGCCAGCCACAGTCACAAGATCAATGGACCTGCTACATTATAACCCTGTAATATACTGTACCACCATTCACCTTCAGGACATTTAAAATAAATACTTAAACCTGGTCAGTTACTATTCATTTCACTTAATACGAAGAAATGAAAATGGCAGAGATGATAAAGGAATCTAAAAATCCTATTTACAATACTATGACAAAAAATGACTAGTTCTGTGGCCACAGGCAAATCCCTTTCATCTCTGTGGCTGAGCTCACACATCTGCAAAATAGAGACAGTGCAACCTAGTAACTACATCGAGTTTCTCTGCTGGCAAGTTATATTCGTACCTTGCTCACTGCCATCAGGAAGTCACACCCATTTTGCAGAGCAACACTGGAAATCACACATTCTAGAGTAACGTGCTTTAAAATCAGTCCGTCAGTGAGATTTTTAGAAAAATATTGCAACTTCTGCAGAGAAGGCATGTGCTACCTACTGATCTCCCAGCAAGTTCTGACCTTGCACAGGTGCCCTCCTACTCTCCACCCCATTCTACAAGCAATTTTGGTTCTTCAACTACATTTCTAGAGTCTGCCTGTAAGTCCTTCTCTTTGACACAATCACATTTTTTAATTGCGTGCCAATTCTGTTGTGCTTTGGTACCTGATTAAGAACCACTAAAGCGCTAGCTTTAGCCATAACAACTAAACTCAACATCAGTAGTAAGCACCCAGGTAGTATCCCAGAGAGTCCGATGTCATTTGCATATCAAAGATTCTAACTGGGCACCGACTCAAGCCCCTCTTTTTCACCCTACATGGTACAGTTTTTAAATTACATTGTCCTGTAATAGCAGTAAGACCATGGCAGAGTGTGGTAATGCACTACTGAAGACCACACCAAAGCAGCGGCTTCTTGACGTGTTCTGCCTCTGGCCTTCTGCATTAAGAAATGATGGTGATAGAAGAAAAAGATTCTTCAAAGACTGCAGCATGGTTTTGCTTAATTAAAACCCTATAGAAATTGTTTTGCAATCAACTGATGATGGCAGTTCAAGCCTTAGCACTCGCTGCCAGGTTTTAAAAGCCATTCAGATCCTTCTCTGTAAGGAAATGATAGATAGTGAGATTTTTTTCCCTCCAATCGCTTGTACTTGCAACCAGGGTTACCACACAAACTGAGCAGAACACCAGTTCTCAATTAAGTCTGCCACACCATTATTCCTAAATACTGCAGAAAGTGAAGTACGTGACACCACTCCCTGGAGAGAAACCTGAAAGTGTGATGCAAAACAAACATAAAAACGACAGGGTGTGTACATGCTCCTATTGAAAATCCCTCACTTTCTCCTCCTCCCTTCCTTCTTTCCTCTTTCTCACTCACTGGAGAGCAGCTAAATCACTCCAGGGAGGAACCAACGACTAGCCCTTTTCCTTTGCAATTAAATGTGCTGTCAACATCTCTGAAGGGTACCTGCAACCCATGACACCAGGTGTCATTTTGTCCATTAGTTAAACAGAGAAAAACAGAGTTACTTTGCCTGGAGGCTAGGTTTGATAGCTTTTATCCAAGCACAGTCCAACAGACATGCTATTCCCATGGGCTTTGAGCCAATCTATGCTATTGCCTCCCACTGCTTGTCCTTGCTTTTCCTCTCCTCCTATCTGTCAGCAAAACTGCACATGTTGGAACAACCTAAACTTCAGGAAAAAACAAAACAAAACAAAAACCAAACAAACAAACAAACAGAAAATCCACCAAAAAAAACCCCCAAACCCAAAAAACTAGAATACTTGGACAGAAAAAAAAGAGCAAAACAGAACAGTTTGCAAAAGGTACAATTTAAATCAAAGCACTTTGACAGAACCAAGATGGGGAAGGACTATATTTGCTGTTTATGCTGGCAAATTTGAGGAGCAGGAACCTCTGCAGCGGACAAGCAGCTGAGGATGAAGAACATGACAGTAGAGCTGCAAACAAATGCTCATTCAAAGCAAGTTGCCAGAGCCAATATAGCTCAGAAGACATTTCCTGTAAACATATTTTAAAGGCTCAAGTTTCCAATAATCGGCCTACAAACCCAGGTAGCACATTCTTTTTCTAGGTCAAGATAGTTATGAGCCCTGCTACAAACCTCAAGCACACAGAAGGTAGAATACACCGTGCATCCTGCTGTGCTCTGGCTGATCTTCTCCTTTGCCTTGTGGCAAATAAAATGCAGTGTTCTTTACAAACGAACTATGTATGATCTCCTGAAGTCCTCCCTCATATTTCCCATTTTGCAATACCAGTTTTCAGGATTTTAAAGAACATAAACGCTCTTCGTTATGAGCAAATTATTGTGATCAATGTGGCAACCCTTTCTGCAGTACTAACTTACACGAGATGCCATCACCATTATATTAAAATACGCCTTACAGAAAAAGAGGAAACTTGCCTTCTCTTGATCTGACTTCCCCAAAATTATTTCAGATTTGCTTGCATTATGTATGCAACCTGTACTTTCACAACATTAAAGTTTCAGCTATTTTCAGCTCCCAGTTGGGAAGAAATAAAGCACACATCTGTGACTGTACCTATATCCCTGGTTGCAGCAGTGCTTTAGCATTCCTAATGCTAGGCTGTGTTCCTGAAAGAGTCACAACTGTGTCGGGCAGAAACACAGTCACAATTTACCTTGCTCTGCACCTGATTTTCATGGAAAGAAAATCATAGTACATGCCAATACCTCCCCAGGTTGAACAAACATGGAGCCAGAACCCACAGCACGTCCCAACGTTAGGTCTGTTCCTCAATGCCATCACATAAACACCTCCACAAGTCAGTCTAGCTAAAGAGTGCTGTCCTGCAAAATGGGAAGTGAGGAAAAGAAGATTACAAAATACACTCTCAAGGTCAAATTGGTTTGCACGAGTGGATCCTGTATTTCACATTCTATGTTAAATATCAAAGAGAAGCCCTGGTTTGCTATTACAAGCATGATCAATCCAACCATTTACTACGTGCTTAAGCAGAAGAGATGAAGTGTATGAAGAACACCCAAGGACCATGGTGAATCGACTTGAACAGTTTTGTAATATTGTTGACAGTAAATGAATGGTGTCCAGTACCTAAAATTAGTGTCACAGTAAGACACATATTTCTTAGCTACCGAATGTCCACGTGCCTGACTTTTTTTATCACAGGAGGCTATGCTTTCAGGATAAATAATCTTCCATCGTAAAACTAAACATCCAAGTAGCAATAGGTGGAAATGATCTTCATGCAGTGTAATCAAATTATAATTTTCTGAGGGTGTTCAGTTTTACACAAATCCCTGAGATGCCAACATTAAGACGGGCTTTCCTTCTAGGGTAATCCATTGCACTGACCTTGTCATGCAGACATATTTTAATGGACTGCCAAATGCAACTTGAGAGCTGATGCAAATTGGAACATTGAGCACTCCAGCCATGAAATGTGCACCACAATATGGGGAAATCTAGGCTGCATTATTAATTTTTGCGTATAAATAGTCACATGTTACTGTCAAGACATTGTTTTCTTGGATGCCAGAAACATGAATCACGGAGGAACAGCGAAAAAAAGTGCAAGTCATAGGGAAGTTGGGAAAGTTGTAGAGAAGTTGGGAAAGGTGTCATACTTTCAAAAAATATGTGCTGCAAAATATTACACTCTCCAGCAGCTACCACAGCCCTCCCAAATGCCTATTTGCCACCTCCCTTCTTTCCCTTAGTAGCCTTTTAGAGGTTTGCAAATGTTGTTAGTGACAAGTAAGCACTGTGCTAGGAAGGAACTACTCTTCCCACTTATCCTGGATGTCTTGCTCATGACAGGAAGGGGTATCAGATCTTCACACAAATTGAGTCAAATTACTAGCGAGTTCTTGTCTGCTACTTATCACAAATATAAGATCAGCTAAGCAGATCTTCACACTGATAAGTGTTCTGCCCTCCATTTGTCTTTCTGCTAAATTTCATGTAATATTGGTATTTAAAGACACGCCCAGTTTTTAAACAGACAATTGTTACGTGTGCCAAATTGTTTCTAGCCCTCAATAAAATCTCACCAGTTGCCCCTTGTGACATTCTTTGATTTTCCATGAAATTAAAGGCCATGGGGATGTTTACATATCTGAAATATAAATCCCACTAATGAGCACAGAAAAGAACGTTCAGTTCTTCTTGAGCTATTAGGAAATACTTGCTTCCCACAAAAAAGGCAAAGCATTTACAAGGTAGTCAAAATTCAGACACCGTGGGTGTTGAAGCCAAGCCGCTCCCTTCCTCAGTTCACACACACACACACACGCACACGCTGGCAGCCTCCTGTCACTTCCAAGCACAAAGGCAGCCACTTCCTTCAAGTGCTCCCTGTGCAAATGGAAGTTTATCCTTCCACCAGGAGGATCCAACCAGGTCCCCTCCCTCACTGCTCATTGTACCCTGAAGGTGCTCAACTCCTTCCACTACCCCCATGCACTGAAATGACATGGTGTCTTCAACAGGATTCTGTGAGAGAGCTCTTCTTCAAGGGGAAAAACAAAACACGCCAACTACCCCATGGAAGCTGCCAGCACCACCACCTCCCTCTCTGGGGCACAGAGCAGCTGGCAGAAATGGGGCTTTCATGGCAGAAGGGGAGGAGAAGGCAGCTGGATGGCAGGAGCCAGGAGGACTGTTGCTTCCATGGCCTCCTGCCCGCAGGCATTTCTGCCCTTCACAATCCAGCCTGCCCCACAGGCAGCAAAGCCATGTCTCACTCAGGCCCACAGGAGCTGACTGCTGGGCAGCATTTGCAGTTTCACTATAGAGGAGCCCTCGGATAACTGATTCAGTCTCCCTCAGATCGTATCCATTGAAAGGGCAATAATACTTGTGTGCATTCAATCGTAAAAGATGCCGGTAAAAGGGAGGCAACAATAAAGGATGTAATTTCACCATATAGCAATAAAAGTGAGAAATTAAGGTCATGGCATGGGAAGACAGTTCTGACTGTATTTCACTCTGATCCCTCCAGCCATGGCTTTGTGGAGCTCAATAAAATAAGCCTCTTGAACACCTCTAGCAATGGTGGTCGTGGCTTTCCGCCAGAAACCACAGGTCTGGATCCTTGAAGCATGGATTAAACACTGTCAAACATAAATCCCTTCAATTCAACTCTCATTTCTTACTCTACCCACACCCTTAAGTGGCTACTTCCATTCACCATGTATTTTAGTGAAAGTGCTATAAACTGATTGTACAAACTGTTTGTGAGCATTCAGCAAAGATGGCAAAGCCCCGTGGGGTCTCTCATAGGATCCACTATAACACACCACATCGCTTCAAGACAAACTTAGGACTAAAAATTTATTTAATTTGCTTCTGCCCAGTAATAAGGAACACCTAGTGCTAGAAAAAAGCAAATTACATGACAGTATGAATGCTTAGTCACACTATGTTAATTTTAAAAATGGCCAATCTGCAAACATAAGCACTCTCAACTTACTTTCTGAGATAAGATCACATGCAATTTCTCCGAAATTCATCAAGTTGAGAACAAACTTGTCCTGGTTCCCTTCTATTCCCCAGCTGAACTGCAGACTTCATAGGAGGGCAGCCAAGAAGAAGAATGCCCTCTAATTTCCCATTAGTCTTTCTTTCCGAAGTCCATTTCTGGTCTAGTTTGCAAATCTGCCTCACTGCATATGTACCAGCAAAACAGCAGTCACTTTTCCACGCAACTTTTCTGTGTAAAATCACTGTCCTGTAGAAGTATCAGTGTTCTTAATATCATGTTCTCACCAATGACTTTACAAAGCTATGGGATAATAATTAGAAATCTTTCTTATGTAGGCAAAAAAACAAAGGCCACATTCTTCCTATTACTCACTACCTCCTGTTTACCAAAATACAACTGAAAGTCATCCACTTATCTCAGGAAGGAATTTAATGAACTTTTCCCAGGCACCCACATTTGAGAGAGAGTTTGTAACAGAAAGACCTCATTCTAGCCAGTTCGGCTGCATGCATTTTTATGTCATGTATTCACAGCCACAATACTAATATTTAGTGATAGTAATACTCAGGATGCAATCCTTTTCATACAAATCCTCCATACTAACATACAGAGCTCAAAAGCACTCTTCTTGCAAGCTTTCCCAAAACGGAGGACGCTGTCAGTGTGGTATTATTTTTTTCACGTCCTTCTATGTGCATTAAAAGAATCCACGTTTTACCATGTTGTTCCGTACGTCCTCAGGAGAAGCCCTCCCAGTTGCCCAACAGAAATAACATCGATGCCAGGGAAAAACCAAATCTTTTGCTTTAAAGTCAGACCACTAGTGTCTATTTCTGAAATGAGACAGAAGAAATCTTTTATAGCAGCTTGTATTTCAGGAATCTGGGGCTTAAAATACACTTACCTATCACACAGGAAACCTGATGAAGTTACTGGCTTTTTAGTGCAATCTAAAATATTGCAGTGTTGTCGTCGTCTTTTTTTTTTTTTTTTTTTCAAATCAGATTTGGTGCCCAAATAACCTGCAGAAATGGACATGTTCTGTTATTCACCTCTGCCTGTAGCAGCTCTGCCATCTGGCACTAGCAAGTATTTATTTAAAAAGTAAATCTGAATTAAGGATCATGAACCCATTCCTTTTAAACTGTTTCACCTGAACGCAGAAGGTCAATTCACAGTCATGTGAGACATCAAACCTACCATTTCACTACCGTTTAATTAAGCCTGCACAGCAGACTCAGAGGTACTCTGCTGCTTTAAAAGATGAAGCACCAAACTGAAATGAAAACTGAGCTAATCCCAGATTTCTGCGTCCCTATAAAATACAAGGAGAATTCAGCACAGAAATAACACATCATCATAATCCAGGCCATAATCTCATTTAACCAGAGCAAAATGAACTATCCTCATCCATATGCTGGCTCTGACTCCAGAGCAGGGCAGGGGAACTATAGTCATGAAGGACTAGTCAAGTGGAAACTCAGAAGGCAAATGAAAGGACCATCATTGCTATATTCACAGTATAGGCTGCACCCTTCACTCTATTTAAACTAGCACATACTCAAGAATACACAAAGGTTTCAACAGACAAAAATTGAGACTGTGACTTTTTCTGTGTGATACAAAACCTCACGCAATGCAACGAGGTGGGAGCCTCTCTAACAGTCTGGGCCTTCGAGGGCAAACAGGACATGTTCACCACCTCACTCTGTGCCCCCCTGCTTGAACTTCTCCAGGATTAAGTGAAGAGCTTTCCAGCACACAATATAAACAAAGATTTAACAGTTCTTTCCCCCTTCTCTGTAAAACCAGGCAACAAATCTAACCGAACAAGACGACTTATTCAGAAAACAAGAAAAGGGACAAAGCAGATGTAGACACGTATACAAATAAAAGACACCCAACACAACTGATGTAAAAATTGTCATTTCTGAAAATAAAAAGATGAGTTCTCCAACTAACAAGATGGTTCAGTATTCACAGAATCATAAAATGGTTTGGGTTGGGAGGGGCCTTTAAAGGTCATCCAGTCCAAACCCCCTGCAGTGAGCAGGGACATCTTCAATTAGATCAGGTTGCTCAGAGCCCCGACCAGCCTGACTTTGAATGTTTCCAGGCATGGGGCATCTGCCACCTCTCTGGGCAACCTGTTCCAGTGTTTCACCACCCTCACTGCAAAAAATGTCTTCCTTATATCTAGTCTGAATCTACCCTCCTCTAGTTTAAAACCATTACCCCTTGTCCTATTGCTACAGGCCCTCCTAAAAAGTCTGTCCCCATCTTTCTTATAAGCTGTCTTTAAGTATTCAAAGGCCGCAATAAGGTCTCCCCGCAGCCTTCTCTTCTCCAGACTGAAGAATCCCAACTCTCTCAGCAGTTCTTCACAGGGGAGGTGCTCCATCCCTCAGATCATTTTTGTGGCCCTCCTCTGGACCTGCTCGAACAGGTCCATGTCTTTGCTGTGCTGAGGGCTCCAGAGCTGGAAGCTGTACTCCAGGTGGGGTCTCACCAGAGCGGAGTAGAGGGGCAGAATCACCTCCCTCGACCTGCTGGCCACGCTTCTTTTGATGCAGCCCAGGATATGGTTGGCCTTCTGGGCTGCGAGCGCACATTGTTGGCTCATGTCCAGCTTTTCATTCACCATCTACCCCCAAGTCCTTCTCCGCAGGGCTGCTCTCAATCCCTTCATCCCCCAGCCTGTATTGATACCAGGGGTTGCCCCAACCCAGGTGCAGGACCTTGCACTTGGCCTTGTTGAACCTCATGAGGTTCACACGGGCCCACTTCTCAAGCTTGTCCAGGTCCCTCTGGATGGCATCCCGTCCCTCAGGCGTGTCAACCACACCACTCAGCTTGGTGTCATCTGCAAAGTTGCTGAGGGTGCACTCAATTCCACTGTCTGTGTCATTGATTAAATAGTATTGGTGCCAACATGGACCCCTGAGGGACACCACTTGTCACTGATCTCCACCTGGACACTGAGCCGTTGACCACTACCCTCTGGATGTGACTATCCAACCAGTTCCTCATCCACCGAACAGTCCACCCATCAAATCCATATCTCTCCAATTTAGAAAGAAGGATGTTGTGGGGGACCGTGTCAAAGGCCTTACGGAAGTCCAGATAGATGACATCAAACAGTGCTAGTCATACTGCTCACATGCAAGGATTTTATTCCAATATAACTCCAGTTTCTAGGGGCTTATTTCTAACATGCAAAAAAAAGAAACAAAAACTTGTAAAAAAACCAACTCAAACTTTTTCCCTCCCTCCTTTTCAAATTTAGAGTTGAAAACAGAAATGTTGTGCTGTTCTGTGACACAAGGATGTACTACATAAACACCAATATACTGCTGCTTTTTCATACACTGCAGAGTCCTCTTTCAGAAAGTCTAATGTCAAATAGCAAATCACTATAGAAAATATGGCAACCATTTTTTGTGAAAAACATCATTATTCAGTGCATGGACCACCTTCTACTCTATGTAAAACTCAGTATCTGATACAGCAGTGCTCCAGTTTGGGTCGATCATTAGGTAAAACTGGAATACAATCCAAAAATCATCTATACTAAAGATGATTCACGTAAATTCATTTCAATAATAAGACTGGATTTCCCCTAAGTTCTTCACCAGACATTTAGCAAGGCTGGCTGTAAATCATTGCTGACATAGCTTTTGTGGAAAATAAGAGAGTAGGTGCTTCCTCCCACTGAAGGTCTCAGAGCTTCAAGAATTTTGGAGAAATGCATTATTTTCTCCATGCCCCTCATTTCTCCACTTACTACCCACAGCAACAGCTGTGTTTCCTGCAGAGTCACTTCCCCCTGCCACGGCAGGGAGAGGTAGAACAGCGTGCACAAGGACTATGCCACTACCGATTTTGAAACTTCTGCTCAAGGACTGGGCAAGCAGAACATGTAAGAGATCAGAGCTAATCCAGTAGCATTCCCACATTGCTTCCCATGTGCCAGGAAGGCAGACAAAGGGCTCAGAATAACACAGTTAGGGCATGGCCATAAAGGAAGTCACAGAAAAAAGCAGCAGGTTTTACGAAGGAAGAAACAAATAAAAGGAAGCCGAACACCCCACCTGTTGTTCACAACACAAGCGGCACGGAAGCAAAAGGGAAGAGCGGAATTACATGAGGTTTGCAGCTTTGCGCTATTTAAGGCTTGCCTAGGTGGAAAACCTACCAACGGGAGAGAACCATTAAACAGGTTACAGTAAAGCAGCTGAAGTGAGAATCAAAAAAGGGGGCTTAAATTTCAGCAGGAAGTCAGCAAAAGCTTCAGCGAGGGCAGAGATAACAAAACATAGCTCTGGAGTAATGCAGAGACAAGGAAACCAGCCATGCAAACCGGTGATGTCCTGTAGGTTAGGAACAGGAGGGGAGAACAGTGAGCTGGGATCTTCTGCTTGGATTCACTGGAGATAAAACCTTTACTACAGAAAAGAAAGGCCAAAGAGGTCATGAACTCTCACACTTCAAGTCCTGCCAAAAGTACAGGTGAAATGGTCCCAACAGCCTCTGCCAGCAGCTGTTGCCTTTACGGCCTGATGCAAAGCCAACTTAAAGCAACAAAACCTAACTTTCAGCGTGCCTAGAGGGCAGACGTTGACAAGCCCTATTATACTCATTACAAAATCCCTGCATGGAAGGATGAAACGCATCTGCTTCCTTTGCACTTAACACAAAGTTATGATCACTTCCCTGCACAAACCTCTCCTACCTTGGATATTTATGTTTTAGTTGTGACTTGTTAATATATCCAAAAGAAGGCACGTAATTACCAAGCTAGCATCACAACAATCACCATTTAAACTACTTTACGTCTTCCCAGAAGCTTTCCGACTCACATAAAGCAAACTGTCTAGCTATATTGCGAGGCTGGGCTTTTTGTTCTTTTTTCAGCTGACGCTCTTTTTCACTTAGTGGCATTCCAGCAGCAGACAGAGGGACACAGCAGGCAGCACAAGAATGAGATGAATCAGAGGGAGTTCTCTCTGGTGGTCAGCACTTGCACAAAGAGTTTATGGACAAGCAGGATGGAGAGGCTGTCTTTAGGGTTGTCTTGACTCAGGGGCTGTCATCCTGTTTTTTAGATGTTAAGCATGCTCTTAAAATTTCTTTTCAAAACCTTAACTGTTAATTATTTAACTGTGCCCACAATGCATTAATAACAAAATTATGTAAACTCAATTGAAGATAATTGAGTTTTTTTATAATAAATTATTTGTTCTGCTTTGACATAATACAGAATTCATAGTCTAAATGCATACATACTTAAAGGCAAACACGAAGGCAAACACAATTCTGATACACCATCTCAGAAAACAATCATTCAGATACAAATCAGTGGAAAAATTAAGACTGTAAAGACTGTTTTATTTGGACTTGTTTGGATTTGGGAGGGGAAGGAAAGACTGCCCTGTGCCAGAACTTTGTTAGTGAGCAGTCCTAAAACCAACCCTAACATTGTTTAAAATAGCTTGCATTTATAATACTGTAACATGAGAAATATTTTATCTCAGAAACATAAATTATTAAAAATAGTCACCAAAATTTTGCTGTGGGAGATGGGTGTCCATGAGTGACATTGTTTTAAAAGCTTCTCTCACACAATAGTTTTCAAAGTTGGATGCCACAACAAGTGTAAAGATACTACAAATGCACTAACAAACCTTACTTTCCATTTTATTAAGAAACCTAATCTTTTTTAAAAGAGGAAGTAACCAAATCTAGTTAATTCATAGCAATGAAAACACTGTGCATCAGCGAGTGCTATAAATCAGCAAATAGAAGAAAAACCTAAAGTATGTTGTAATTTTTAAACAACCTTACTACAGCACCATATTTCTTTGAGAGGAGAAGACAGTGCTCATTTTTATGTAAATTCCACAAGGAAATGAGTGGTAGTTTCAGGTAGCTGAAAGTAAGCTAGTACATGATCCATTTTTGAAAATATCCTCATTCTCTCATTCTGAAAATAATACACAGAAGCGACCGGGCTCCCTTGTTACTAAGAGCAGCTGCCAACCTCACTGTAAGATGCACTTTAAAAGGACACTGTCTTGCAAATCCAAAATAAATGGGAAAAATAAAAAGATAAAAAAATAAAAAGAAAAAAAAAAAGATAAATTCATTATTGCAATTCAAAAAGAGTCCCTAACTTAGAAAATCTCTTGTGGGGAGTACAGCAAAGGCTCAAGACTCAGTGGATTCCACATGAGGATAATTAGCAATACCAGTCTAGACTACATAAAAATTATAGCACCAGAGTGAATAAAATAGCAGTAAAGCCACTACAAAAAACTGTTTTATCCACTCTGCATATGTCAACACTAACTAGAATATGTCCCACTTTTTGCATATAACCAATTGCAAGAACAGGACATATATATAGATATAGATATATGGGCTTTTAGTGGCACAGAATGAAAACCACCCTAAAATCTGGAAGTATCATTTGAAGTATTTGAAGAAACTGTTTACATTCAGGCACTGCATGGATCACAGCACGCACACGCTCCCGGCCTGAATGCTGAAGGCAAAACAACACTGTGATTCTAAAGGTAAACAATTGTTTTGCTATTTCTAATGCCACTGGTTTTTATTCTATTAACACAGAAATTCAGAAGTCAGTAGATCTAGTTTTAAGCAAGAACTACAGAACTGCAGCGCTCTCCAAAGAACAGAGGGCTGCTTAAAAACTAGTTGTTTTCCTTGCCCTACTGTCTAGCAGCACTGTTTCTTCGAAAGAGGTCTTCTGTCCTTAACATGGCTGCCATGCCTTACATAACATCAGTGAATGAGAACATACTTATTTTATTTCCTAGGACGTGCACTGCCCATTAGGCATGATTCTCCATATGGCACTGCAAACAGTCGAGACAAAGCTTTGCAGTAACACAGCTCCAAAGATCAGCATCCTCTGAGAATAAGCAGCAGCAAAAAGAGACTCAGCCTTCACAAGCTCTAAATTCCCTTTCCTATCTTTCTCTAGTAAATAACAGGCAT
The DNA here is from genome assembly GCA_013389945.1 of Fregata magnificens. Taxonomy (NCBI): domain Eukaryota; kingdom Metazoa; phylum Chordata; class Aves; order Suliformes; family Fregatidae; genus Fregata; species Fregata magnificens. Next base: position 149,741 of record WAAD01024726.1, read on the forward strand.
TCTTACCTTAAGAAAACAATAATAATAATAATAACGGTGCTCAGTAGAGCTTCCTCTGTTTCATCTGTGCCTGTAAAAAGAAATCTTGGCGCAACTGTCTGCTGCAGCAAGTAATCAATAATATAACCTGCTTCTTCTGTTGCCAGAGCTGCTCCATCTGAATGCTAGCTAACGTGAACACTGTCAGTGTGAGTCATACCAGTGACTCAGAGCAGATGCAGAGCTGCAGGAGGAGTTTAAGTTTCAGGGCTTCCTCTCCCTTGCTCGCTCCTGCTCTCTCTCGCACAGGCATGCACGCACGCACTCGCCGCCCATGTGTCTGTATATGCCTACAGACTGCCCCAGCTTTTGCTTTCAGCAGCAAGTTTGATTTCACCCTCTACATAACCTTGATTTGTTTTTTTTTTTCCCCCCAGGATGGCAATTCTGTTTCTTTCTTCACTGTAAATATATTTGTCTTGAATGCAAAAGCTTGCTCTGCAAGCCAGGTCAATACTGTGGTATGCCAGGTGGTGTGCTACTACAAGGTTGTTTAGTCTGGAGAAGAGGAGGCTGAGGGGAGACCTTATCGCTCTCTACAACTACTTGAAGGGAGGTTGTAGGGAAGCGGGTGCTGGACTCTTCTCCCACGAAACTAGCGATAGGACGAGAGGAAATGGCTTCAAGTTGCGTCAGGGGAGGTTTAGATTGGACATTAGGAAGAATTTCTTTACTGAAAGAGTGGTTAGGCATTGGAACAGGCTGCCCAGAGAGGTGGTGGAGTCGTCTACCCTGGAGGCGTTCAAAAAAGGTGTAGACGTGGCACTCCAGGGTCTAGTTTAGGAGTCATGGTGGTGTTAGTTGATGGTTGGACTTGATGATCTTAGAGGTCTTTTCCAACCCAATGATTCTATGATTCTATGATTCTATAAGGTATCTGTGGGCTCACACCTCTCATCAAGACTAGGGGAAGAACTCAAAACACCCCAGGAAAGATTCTAAAACAGAAGTATTGAGTTAGGGCATTATCCATTTATTCATCACAGGTTTACAGCAAAGTGCCTCTGATTTCATTAAGTGCTCTGGGGAGGACAGATTTGGTCTCAAACACAGTGAGATAAAAGAACTGTAGGAAGGACTATGGGATGCATGTGAGCAGAAATCCTATGTGCCTGACATCAGTTTAGCAGGCAGAAATGCCTATAAGAAAAGAGCATAGGCGCATGATAGACAGGGGCAACAGGTTTAGGGCTGAATTCTGGCAGCCTCCCCCACAGCTATCCATCTCACTAGGCACCAATTACCACAGTTGAAGAAGCAATTTGATCACCTATTTATTTCCCAGGCCCACAAGACTCCCCACCACATACAACTGAGAACAGGCATCACGAAGCCAAAGTTAGGTACTTAATGCTAGACAGTGTTGATATGCACTGCTGTACTGATTACACTTTATTTCTGAAAGGCACATTACACTAAGCACTTGCAGTGTTGAGCAAATCCAGCCTTCAAAAGAGGCAGATGAAGCCCTCCACTACTGAGCCAGCAGGTCAACCACACGGAAACAAATTATCATAGGATGAATCAAGAGACTATTGTCAAAAGAAGACGCTGGCCCGAGGAACAATGCCATGAAAATGTGTAGAACTGCTTAACAGCCATTCATATAAACATCCCAGATAGTTTGGGGAAAAGGCACTTGGTTGCTGTCAAAGCATTTACAGCAGAACATCTTCCCTTATAGTTATCAAATGTCCAGCTGGCTATCGCCCAGACAAACATATTTGTGTTGAGATTTCTCATGGAAAAGCTAATATCAAAGCATGACTTTCACACTTCTGTGGTTTTTGTCTTTTTAAAGAATTCTTTCTTTTGCAAAGCCCAATCAAATGAAAGGTAAGCCCATCCATCCAATCCAAGTATGTGCATGGCACTGTTCAGTACTGTATCTGGTTGTTACTAAAGCCACTGAATCAACTTCATACTATTGATGGCGAATGTTTACTCTCCATGTATCTCAAAGCAGCCAAGAACACTGGCTTGGCAGGGATCAAGAGATGAGAAGGAATCAAGCTAAGCAAAACAATCGTTGAAGCATGGTCACGGAGGTAAGATAAACAAGGGGAATAAAGAATAGCTTGTGTCTATGAAGATACACTGAACTAAACTCTTTCCCTTAAAACCACTAGTATTCTATCATTAGTAACATCTTCCATTGAATCCCATCCTTTCCTTCAATTTACTAATGACAGTGAATCTTTGCTCCTATCAAGCTTTCAAGGCTTTATTTTCTTGTATTAAATGGTTAATTAGGCAAGAGAATGCTAAAATCCACAGCATGCCTGGGAAAAAAACAAAAAAGCCACGAACAACAATAGCAACAAAAAAACAAACCAAGACCCCTGAGATTTTAAACAGGAAAACTAACAGCATGGCCACAGTCCAAATGGTATCTACGACATGGTAGAGAGGAAGACAAAACTGGAAGGTACTTCAAATGTTTGGGGGTTTGGGTTGTTTTTTGGTTTTTTTTTTTTGGGGGGTGGGGGTGGGTGTTATTTGTTTGTCTGGTTTTAAATGTATGGCACACCATTATATATCTACATTCAATTTTGTGCTGCTGTCCACCTAAGAGAATAGATTTGGATCAAAGAAGACTCAAAAAAGCTGTTAAAGGCCTCAAAGAGATAAAACACACCAAGAGCAAGCATGCACTGTGTAAAATGCACATACTTGCCTCAGCTGCAAATGATCTCATCTACAAATCAGAAGTGATCTAGCTGCTGTAGGCAGCTGTTCCATGTTGCCTAATTTAGCAGTCTCCTTAGGTGGATCTTCTGCAGTAGAAAGGGTTTGGATCCTGGGTCTAAAAGTGGGAAAACCTGAAGCTTCTTACCCCAGCAGAGCTAAAACCCCCAAAACTTACACTGATGTGGATGAAATTGTGAACAGGAATTTAGTACAGCCTGCTCAACTAAATACTTCTGGACGAGGTTTTGCAGTAAAAGGCAGTGTAGACTACACTCTTTAAGGACTAGAGATAATAGTTCTTCCTTCTTCTCCTTTAGGAAACAAGCAAGCAAAGGCTTTTCTATAGTACCTATTCAACATGGTACCCCAGAACATGCTAGGCTAAAGAATCCTGTTCCTCCTCATCATCTCCCTGTCTCTGGGAATTTGTTTGTTTGTGATTTTTTTTAAAAGTCATCATTATGCCAGCGATGGTGGAAACGGTTTCCCACAGCCTCTTCCAGGTTGTCAGATTCCATATTAACCTGGCTTTCTCATGAAAGCTCAGTCTACAGTCAGATTGGCCTTACTGAGAACACCAACCTCTACTCCTGTTCTTGAGCCTTTGTTCTTAGCTATACTGTCCCAGGGCGGGGGGGGGAAGCAGCATTCATTTTCTTCAAGGACAGCGCTGGCTCCCAATGCAACAGAGTAATAGAAGCAGACTGAGGACCACTGCCAGTATCTACAGTGATGCCTCCCCTCCTCCTTCCCCCTCACCCTCCTAGCCTTCCAGTCATCTTTCCATCAGCTGCATACTCTGCTGCACCCGTATGTTTTGTAGCCTTGTTTTTCTGAGCCCTGTGGAAAGGCGGGAGTTCAGAGATACTAATTTTTGAGGAGCACTGACACACGTTTTCAAGACAAAAAGCAGAGCACATTTTCTGTACAGGCTCACATTCCCTTTATTGTTGTTACAGGCATTGCAGTATTTTCCAGCCACACACGGAGGTGAGCGCTGTGCACACACACAGTAGAAGAGACCCACTGCAGGAGCGTGTATTTTGAAAAGACATACAGGCAAAAAGCTGAGAAGGGAAATATTTTTGCATCACCTTACAAAGCATAGCGAACTGACTTGACCAAGGTCATTCCACATGTCCACAGCAAAGCCAAATGTAGAAACTAGATTTTGGTGTCTGGCTCACTAGACCATCAGACTTCCCTTTCGGTGCATCTCAGTAGTAGGTTTATTTCTTCCAGCTAACTACCTTTCGTGGGTATTTTAATATGCTATGACAAAAGCACTGTTTGCTTCTCAGGAAAATTAAAACTCCTGCTGGGAAAAGCATCAGCATCAGCACCAGAACCTTTATCCTGAGCAGACAATGAACAGAGGAAGCCACACATGAAAGCAGAGCTTTAGCGATTGAGTATGGGAGGAGGGAAGAGGATACACTTATCACATTTATCTCAAGGCTTCTGAAGAGAAATAAGAGGACACATTATAGTGCTTGAACTTTTTACTGTCACCACATCATCCACCAATGTCTCAGCAGCATCTGGCACTCACCTCTATAAAAGCAGTCAGCAAAGCAACCTGCAAGAGGCTATGGGAAACCATTTCCACCATACCACACAAGTACATCTCTTCACTGAGATCACGTCCTCAAGTTACTGCTGTAGCTATGAGCCGAGTAAAATAATTTTTTTATTTCTCTCATAACGATCCAAAGCTATATATCCTGCACTGGAAAGAGACTAAAAAGTGACAAGCTGCCTGTAATATACTGCATGCAGATCTCAGAGGGAAGTACTTCTGCACATCTAGTGAAAATGCACAAGGCGACCTAAATGCTCGTTTCCTCTTTATGGTCTGTTCTCAGCAGATGAAACAAGAGACTCTGAGAGACTAAGATCAGAGAAATCAGCCAAAAGAAGACAGGAAAAATATATCTCATAGCAACAAAGATGTACTGACCAGATGAGAGACTCGTTTACAGACACCACTGTGGCTCCTGCGTATACAGACATCGACCTATTTGCTGCATGCGAAGGCTTGCTGGGATAAGAAGGACTCCCCAGATTGCACTTGATGTCAGCATAGTGTCAGCTGATCTTCTGGCAGCTGGCCTGCTCATATCCATGCACTTCTGTTCTCTTTTCCTCTTTAATGCTAACATCTGCCCATGTTTTGCATTGACAGAAAAGGTCAGCAAGACCCTAATGATACATTAAACCTGATAATTAAGCGATGCACCATTTGCAATTACCATGTGCCCAATCTTATTCTCCTTATATTCAGAGCTCTGCTTTTTTTCCTAGAAAAACTATACAGTGCAAGTGCAGAAGCACCTGTAATCTCAAATTTTACACACATGCCTTATAGATCATTTTGGATACCAGAGAACGCATGTCAGAAAACACTTGGTCTCTCCAGGCTTCCAAGAATATTATAGTTTTTTCTATCAACATAGACACAATTTTCTGATTCCAAACAATCTTTATTTTTCCCTACAGCGTACAACTACCTGTTTCAAACCAGCATGCCCCATTTTCTGCACTTATACAATAATTTCAGTTGAATATTGATCTATGAATCCTGACAAAAGAGACACCGAAACCCAGGCATAAACTCATTTTGAGGCAACCATATGTTACTGCATGACTTAAACATCACGGGTCCTTGCACTGTCTAACAGAATGCTATACTCTGGTGGGAATTGCCTACATCCACTCATTTTGCTCATTCAATACACTCTATACATTTTCTGAGTGAAGTTTTTCCTGTTGTCTTCACAATGAAGGACTTGCAGATCTCATGCTGGTCTTCCCGACCTATGACTGGCAGGTTCTTCAAATGCCTCAGAAAGAACAATTGTCAATGCTGGAGAAAGTCGATGCAAAGACTTACTGTTTTCTCAGTACCATCTGCTGCACTGGGTAAACTAAATCAAAAAACAGTAAAACTGAGTGTAAAGCTGGACAATTTTGATGACTATTCTGCAACATTTCTTACAAAATTTACTCCTCATTTGCATGAAGAAAGAGCAGCTGTAATGCAAGATTTCTGTGTTTGCACAAAGATTTCCAATGCTTTGTCTTGTCTTCTCAACTCATCTGTACTCCTTTTCAAGTTAACCAGCCCCTATTTTTAGCAGGGGTATCATCTTCTGATACGTTCCTCATTAGTAAGGTCATGAAAAGGAACTGCCTACCTGGACACATTTAAGGGCCTCATTCTTATTCCTATTCTTGGCATTCTTTGCCTCTGCCATGCAAAAAAAGTCCTGTTGTTAGTATAGTGTAATACAGCACTTCACAAAGAGCTAAGAGGGTCCCCAAATGTATGCTGACCAGTAACAGATCTAAGAAAAAGAAAAGCCATAGTTAAACCATTTTTCTTCTCTCTCTCTCTCAAAATCCTTTATTTCTTCTTTCAAAATAAGTTATGTAACAATCCAGTCAGAAAGTTATCTGCAAGCTCACAAATTCTAAGTCACTATGTGTGAATCCAACCTTTATTTGTGGTGCGCTGTAAATTATTCCCCAGATTAATGCCACCAAATATCAATGGGACCATTCAAAGATTAAGGTACTGTACACGTTGCACTGTGTATCAGAATTCAGACCAGTGGGAGCCCGGGGTGGAAAAGCTTATTAAAAGTGTTGCTAATGGAAGTGTTTCTTTCATGATTAATATAAATTTTGACATTCAGAACTTAATTGACTTCAGATCATTTGGGATTTTTCCTAAAATTAGGCCATGGAAAAAGCTCACAGAGAGTAGCACCTGAGTGTTTTAATGTGCTTTCAAAAAATCTTAATGTCAAAGGCTACATGTCTTATTCTAAGAACAGTCAACTATAAACCAGCAAACCTACACAGATAATAAGAGAAGGCAAAAAATAAAAAAAAGTAAGAATAGGTTCAGAATCTCCTTATTAAATAAACCATTTTCTTTTTCTCCAGGTACAAAAAAAATACAGACTGCCCCAGACAGACCCCTGTGCACCATTTGTTGGCACTTCCACCAGTTATGACATCTTTTTTCCATGTATCTGTTGAAAGATCAGGTGGTATATCAGAGCTGTGAGTGGTTGCTTTGGTTTTTTTAAATCAGTTTCATTTGTTTATATACAATGCAGAAGTATGCATTGATATATTGCTATATATATTTCTAGATTATTTTCACTTCTTACTATGGTAAAAGGTCTCATTGCACGGGATGTCTTGGGGAGTAAAGAGACACCAGAGATTACAGATGTTTGCATCATATAGTGTTTTGGGAAAAGACCGTGAGTCCTTGAATTCATAGGCAATTACACTGGACAGATAATAATTGAAGACATTGCAACATTTGATTACCAGGTTTAATGCATTATTAGTCTCATCGACCTTCTCTAACAATGTTTGTGTGTCTGTATTAAGGAAGCATGACTAGCATTAAGGAATTATGATTAAATGGAAAACATTGGTAACTGTGCTACTTAAAGGTAATGTTTTGACATCTCTATCCTCTGATTCTACAAAGCCTTCATCTACTCAGTTTCCCATCAAATATATGGCATGCATTCATTCAGTTGTCAAACAGATCCAGCTAAGTCACCAAACAATGCTAGCTATGCAGAAAAGTGGTGTCCATAGCTCCACATACAACCTCTTGTTTATAGTTCAGTTCCACCAGCCTAAACTGGTAAGATTACTGGCATCATCCTTTTATATTATAAAGGCAGTAAAACATTCTATTACCCTGCCCTCCCCTACTTCCACCTTCTTCTAATTCTGCCTCTGATGTACTTCAGCTGTCTGGAATTAATGGCTACTTGTGCACTTGCCTGATGAGGCTCACAGCGGTTACAGACCACGGGTCCTGACACCCTGCACCACTGGCAGCTCCAGCTGCCCTTCCCAGCCCCGCCTGGGCAACAGACCCAAGGTTTCCTTGACATGGAGATTAGTTTGGTGAAAAGCACAGGTCTGTTGGCATGTGTTTTGCACCTGAGACAGAGTCAGGATAGAGACAAAGCATGCACCTGGAGATCTGGGAAACAACAGGTCACCTTACAGTTTTGAACCCAAAACAGAGGAAGGCAAGGTTTCCTTCCCGCCAGCTTCTCAGTTTTGGGGGTTTTGGGAGGCGTGGGACTGGGTGGTTGTGTTGTTTTGGTTTTTCAAATGGAAGAATGAAGCAGATGGGGTCTGAGGCTCAGAGGCACAAGTTTCTAGGGCCCACCTCACTTAGCTTGTAATGATTTTATTCATTATTTGCCTGACATTACCCAAAGAGTCTTGGGAACTGAATCTTAAGCTCTGACTAGTGCACTAAATATTGGACAAGCTTTCTTTCAATGTATTATTAAGTAATTTCAGGATAATGCTTAGTTTTGGAAGGAAGATATCCATTTACGCCCCATCCAAATCTTGTGAGGTTGATTCTAATCAATATAGAACTGTTTAAAGAACTATTTAATAAATGACAGTCACATTCCTAGAAAGGTGCGCTCCAAAATACATTCACTTTTGCAAGTTGAGGATTTCAAACACTCATTAAATCATTTTAGAGATAAAGAAGACATACTGAAAAGAGCTGGCTATAAATACAAGATCACCAATACAAGCGTAAGTCAGCAAGAGCCATAAAGACAGGCAGTGTAAAAATACTTTATTGATTGCTATAGTCCAAAATAGCATTAATTCGCTGTTAATTTTTCTTGGGAAAAACAATTACAATAACCCTCCATGAAAGGGCTTCTGAAATAGAATACAGTATATTCACCTTTGCTGATTATATCAAGGTTGAACGGAGACACCAAACTAAGCAAAGAGAAAGAAGACGGAGCCTTTATCTGTGTCAGTTCTTCAACACAATCCAAGTAAGAAATTCTCTAATACAAAGAATAGTCATTTATAGCTTCAGAACCATCCATTTTACTTGAGAACCACTGAACTATCTCCAGCTCGGTTAACTACTGCACAGTACTGGTTCAGTGAGGAAATCACAAGTAATGGCAAATACCAGCACGGAGCTGCAGTTGCCGTGAGCCAGGCACAGCAGAGTATGGAAACTACGTGATCCACACCCATAACTATGGAAGGACTCCTAAAATACACAGGCTGTAATTCAGTGTAACAGCTGTAGTTAAGATGGAAAAGGAAATGGACACATTAAAACTAAAGGAAGACAAGTAAAAGCTATCCTCACATTAAACCAGTTTCAAAAGCAGTTTTTACAGCAGGTCTAAAAAAGGGTAAGATGCAAGCAGCACATGTTAGTGTTTCTACATAGCCTGCCTTTTTTAGGAATTCATATAATAGGCTGAAACCACACAAATACTGGCCAGACACTATTTCAAAAGGACCTGACGGTTTGTCAGCTTCCTATAAATGAGCTTAAAGTTTATTTTTTATAGACTATAATTTAGATAGCAGCTAATCAGTACAAGCCTTTTTTTTTGTACAAAAATGGTGCACATTTCTTCTACCCACTCTTCCCCCCCGCAGTTCTTCCTCCCCAAAAATAATTGATTGCAGGTTCAAAAAGTATCATGGAGACCTGCCTGAGCCTTTTAACAATATAGTAACAAACTTCGCATGAAATTGGTAGCAATTATAGCTTATGTAAGAGAGTGCGAAGGAAATAATCATTTTTTAACCCGCATAAAAAGCTTTCCACACAGGAAAGCAACATATTTTTGGTATCTTACTTGTGATCTTTTGGTTTGTTTGTTTTTAAGAGAAGCCTTCTCAGCTTTATTCCTCTGATGTTCCATATCACTATGGGCTAAAAACCTGTCATTTAGGTACTAAAAAGAGGAAATACGTAGTTTGTAGAGTTAAGTTTTTCATTGAAAAATCTCCCATTAAGGGAAAAAAAAAAGTGGGAACTTCAAAAATTGCATTAAAGAAACAAATCTATTGATTCCTCCTACAGATGCAGCCTGCTAACCAGGAATAAAGGAATATTTAAGAACATAAATTAAAAAGTCGTGCTCTAAAATTCTGTAATGCCTCTGATCTCTTTAATAGGTTGAAAGTGACTACAATCCCTGCATACCCCTTACATGCAATGCGGAGGCTGAAGAGACTACATTAACAAGAACATCCAGGAGAGTCAGAAAATGCACTGAATTCTCAGCTTTCTCAGAAGCAAGACAGGCAGAGTGTGATTCAGAGCACCTAAGCTAAGCTGGAGCTAAGTTGCTAACTTTGGTGTCAGGAATCACCTCTCTGAAGGCACTCACTTCCCTCTAAAACTGCAGAGGGGATGAAGTCTGCTGGTGCTAATATGCCCCAATCAGGCCTACCAACAAATAAAAAAAAATCCGCAAAAGATATACAGAAATGCTGCAGCGGCTTAAGTACTACAGTTAAATAAGGAGACTATCCAGTAAAAGCAGAGCTCAAAATAGAACATAGATGGGAAGAATTTGGCTGCGAGGTATGAGATGTTTTTAGAAGATGACAGACAGAAACAGAGAAAATGTCAGAGCTGGGGAATCAAGACTCTCAGCAAGGCAAAGATCGATGTTACCATCAAGAGGATACGAGTTCCAGTTAATATACCAACCTGAGAGGAGTTCCTAGAGTACGGTCTTGAAAGGAGAGAAGTTAATGGCACTGTGGTGGCTTGCTAATGGGGCAAACTGGTTTAGAGAACAGGAAATGGAGAAGTGATGGCAAAACTGCATGGCAAGTCATCTTAGGGGAAAGCGTGGCAGGGCAAGTCAAACAGCACAGTTAACTCTATGATGGAGAAAGATCCAAGGAGATGGATTCAGGAGAGGAGTGATTCAGGCAGAGACACAGGCACCCATTTGTGAGCTGCAAGAGTGAGCCGCCTGCCTGACAGGCTGCTGAGAAGCAAACACAAGAAAACGAGATGCCTGGGGAAGCTGTGACAGTAAAGGGAGAGAGAGGAGACAAAAGGACTTGGGAAGAGATCAGGAAAGCTTTATAAAAGTATTATTTGGCAGGAAAACCAATCTTTGTCAAGTCGGGGGGGACGGGACCAAAACGTTTTTCAGCTCTTTTCAGCTCTGTTTCCCCTGTTTTGAATTTAGGCAGAATAGTTTTAAGGCTGCTAAGACTTTGCTGTACGTAACCGCACTCATTCACAGCGGTAAGGCCTCTTCCACTGACACAGGTGTCTGCAGAGCCTTGCAGACCTCTGCAGGTTTTAGTCTGAAAAAAGGTCCTAATCACATCTTGACCAATGGCATTTTCCAATGTGAACCTATCACTCCCTGAAAGTTCAAGTCTGACTGGCAGGAGCCCGAGTAAGATGCTAAACCATACAACCCTATTATCAGAGGCTTCAAAAGTCATTCCCTGAATCAAAGCCTTCCTTGTTCAGTGGACTAACCATTTACCATAATGCAAAAAATTCTTCCATCAAAGCAAGTGCTACTTAACGTGAATCCTTTAATGTTTGCTTAGCCTCTTTAATGCCATAAAGGCAATAATAATGAATAAAGGGAAAGCGATACCATGCAAGTTTCCACCGCTTCATGGACCACAGATCAGAAACTCCTGGCCTGCCATTAAGCAATGCTCAAAGGTTTGGCTACTGAAGCTGCGTTACAGAACTATGCAAATCCTCCACGATCCCTGAGCATGCTGTAGCTCAGTTACACAAAACACATGACACATTGAGCTTGGACACTCTTTTGGGCCACTCGTTCCTGAAACTCCTGGGCTTTTGGCTCATGACTGAAATACTCCTTTTACAGTCACTACAGCTTTCTCCAAGTGTCACAATGCCGATTGGCTCTAGTGCCATTTTTCAGAACCGTGTGGCACTGACAGAAAATCTGACAAGAAGAAAAATATCAGTAACTCCAGAAGAACTGCTGTGCAGAGCCTCCACAGGATATTTTACTGCACAGGCTGCAGGCCTGGAAAGGTACCGTGGCAGGTTTGGCCTCTAATGCTGCAGAAGCCACACATCCGCAGAAAAAGGAAAAATGGTACTGCAAAGTTTAAGCCTCCGATGATACTCTATTATCAACACCCTGAAATTTATAACACAGCTGCCCGAAGCAGTTGCCTTTTATTGTCCTCGTTAAGTCCACACACTGCTTTCTGTACTATAAGGAGGAGCTACCAAGTACAGGGTCTTCTTGAGGAGATGCATGACAAATACAGGAGGGATAACTGACAGGACTGCTTCTTTACATCTTGGAAGTTTTGGGGCTGCTCATCCTCCTTTTTCCTCAAACTCTCTTACTCGTCAGTTTTCTCACAGTACAAAGAGCAGTGGAGGAAGGTGGGGAAAAAGTAGATAGATAGAGAGCAGTATTATGGTATTCCAGTCTCAGCCTAGTTTCTAAAAACTAAAGGCAGTAACAGCTGAAGTACAAGACAAGTCTGGTTTAGATGCAGCATTGTGGAGAACAAAGCACCAGTCAGAACAAAAAACTGTCTTTAGCTCACATAACATTCAACATACCCCAATTTGTGTACCAAAGCAGACCCGCCCTAGTTTTTCAAGATACCCTAAAATTAATCCCAGCAAGACATGAGCCACTGGATAGCATCTTCAGCATTCAATTTGGGAGAGCGCCGAGAGCAGCTGGTGCAGAGCACGATGTCTCTAAGATAATCTCTAAACTGCTATCAAGTCCCAGAGAGCTCCTACGATCATCTGCAAGCACAAAAATGAGACAATTCAGGAAATTACTGTTACTCCTTTTTCTCTCCCCTCAATCTCTCAAGCCTGAGAGCTAACAATCCTAGTAACAAAAGGACAGGAAAGAAAAAAAAAAAAAGACAAAAACATTTTTCAGATAAGTAATTAAACTGGTATGTCTTATTTTAGACAGAGATTACACAGTTAAACATCCAAAGAGTATTCAATCTCCTGGAAAATTTTTATCATGTTGCCAGTTTGAACAAACAAAAATATAATCCATTTTTGCAGTATACAGCCTAACATATGGGTGCTAAAGAAGGGTGAGACTTGTACGCTTGGGGTGATTAAAGGCAACGTCCCACTCATGCACACGTGCACCACAATCAAGCACCCACCTTTCTTTGCAGGTGAAAACACAAAATCAATCAGCTAGTTTTTTTAGTCATTTTGCTCTATTTTGCCAAGTCTATCTGCTTTGTCACTCTTCAAATGATTAAAACAGAGCTGCCACAAAAATCATTCAGAGCTAATTACCTACTTGAAAAATATGCCTATAGGCAGGTGTAATTTTTAAAAGTAAAGGCAGGAACCTTACTGCACAGGTCCGTATTCATCCACATCTGGCTTAATGCTGCACTGGGAGACTGAAGATCAAACCAAGGAAAGGTACATTTGCAAAGAAAATTAAAGCATGTTTGCAAAGCAAATTAAGGCAGAAAAACACCTTAGGATGAAACTGCTGGGAGAAGTGTTACGTTGACAAATTATACCCTCTGTCATTGTGTTGTCCCAAGGCTGGGGCAGGGTCATAAGTTTTAAAGCACTTTAGCGGTTTACTAGCTACTGGTTTACTTTTACTGGCCCTGTATAGCGTATCCGGAATTATACACTGTGTGATATTCAATGTTTTCCTTAAATGCCTAATTGTTAACATTCTAAGACTAGGCGAAAGTCTCAGGTCTGACTTCCAAGACGAAGTAACATCACTGCAAACCTCTGCTCTTTCATGATTTAGCAGAGGGCATTTGAAGACATGAACCACAAAACTCAATTAGAAGGACCTCGACCTTAGGATTATTTAAAACCTCATCAATCTTTAAACGTAGCTTGAATAGTGAGTTTTGACCACTGGCAGCAAGGCAGCTGCATCCAAACCAGCTTCCAGTTGCTTAGACTGGAATACTGCAGAAATATTTAGCCCAGGTTCAGTAGCAGAAGGGAGAATCCATGTTGCTGCAAAACACAACCAAATATTCTGTTCCTTCTGAACGGAAATAGAGAGGAAATTCAGAAGACCAGACACAGAGTAGCTGCCACAGGTCGCTGCTAGCTATCCTTCCTGAACTGATAGAAGACCCAGGAAACTTGCAGCCACAGCATTTCAGCCATGGGACCAGAAGAACCAGCTAGCCCAGTGAAAGACCATGACTTCTGCTTGTCTATTGTTAATCCCTTTAACAATGCCATGACATCTGAAACAAGCTTGCATCTTGAGACATGAGAAAGTAAAGAACTCCTAACACTGCGGCTTGCTCTTCACGTGAAAACGCATGTGGTAATTAAAACAGGCATATGAAGACTTGCGCCTGCGGTATGTCAGACTAGGGCCTAACCACAGAAATATGTTCTCTTTTTTTTTTTAAATCCAGCAACCAAATAAAAGTAAGGCTTAGTTCAGTGTAGTGACATTGTAGTATTAACCTGTGTATGGGGCTTATTCTTTCTAAAATATGCAATGCCTTTTAAAAGACTAGTAAGATTAAGGGACTGATCAAGAATAGCTAATGTCAAAAGGCAGATACAATTAGTACTTTCTATCCAATCCAAATATTATTCTATAAAAACAACACTTTTAAAACAGTTGGGGGTTTTTTTGTTTGTTTGGTTTTTTTTTTTTTTTTAAAGGAATATTGGTTAGAATCAAAATAGCATAGTACAATCTTAGACACATGAAAAGCGCTGATGCAAAAGACAGAAATGCCATTCTTGGGCTCAGAAGACCTGCCTGTCACAATCAGATACTCTACATTTATGGCTGTAAAGATAAAAGCTCAGGATCAAAGTACTGAAGTTTAACAAGTTATAGCACATCAGCTGAACCACAGCAAACACAAAGCAAAGTCATTTAGCTTAACCTCATTCCGCTGTGAACTTCACAGATAAATAACCTTACACCTGCAGCGAGCTAAGAATATGCCTGCATAAGATTACTACTGTATGCTGGCCTGTTAAACAGCAGTAACAGGATAAGGAGTCTGGTCCTCAAGTCACTGACATGAATAGACAAAATCAGCCCAAATAAATCTTTGACAAGCTAGATTGTTCACAGATCGAGGGCTCCTGAAGCCATGAAGGAAGAATACCTTTTGACATATCAGACCATCCCTGCGAGAGACTGTTGCATGGTGAATATGAATATAACAGCAACACACGCAAAGAAGAAAGTCAGGAGATGGGTCAGTCAAGGATAAAAATCAAGACTAACTACTCAGAGGTTTTCTTAAGAAAATTATGATTGTTGTTCACATCCACTAATCCACTACTAACGCTAGGATCAGAGCGTTATCAAGATGACAGCTACATAAATAAGGTAGACATTTTCCCAATTAATAGTTTTGCAGACATATCCGTGATTCTTTGGGCTTCTCAAGTGGTTACATTAAGTACATTTCCTATGCTAAACATTGTAGATACTGTAGTAAAAATCGGAGCGAGTACTGTGCTAACTTCTAACATTATTTTAGGCAGTCTATACTGGACACCACCCTAAATTTTCTGTACGTCATAAGTTCTAGTAATGTTTTTTTGGCTCTGGGCAATGAACTTTTGCTTTTTCTTTTCCACAACCATGGAAAAAGTGAGCTGGTTCCCTTCGTCAGGACAGTGCTTTTCTCTCAGAACGACAGCACCAACGTCAGACTTCCCCCTAAAAAGACACAGGCATCTCCTGTGCATCGCTACATTGCAGGGTGCTCTCCACTCAATTACTCCTGCCCTCTACTCTATAGCCATACACCCACAAGCAAAGCCACCTCCCCTTCTCCCTCTAGTAACTCTTTTCAATTTGTTTGTGAAAAATGCTCAAGAAAAAACTGTTTTTCCCTATGGTTAGAGATAATTTCTTTAACAGAAGTTACTTAAAACAGACTCCAGTCAGATAACTCCTTATTCTGCAAGTAACTTCACCAATGTCAGTAAAACTTACTCAGCACACAAAAAGCACCAATGCTCGACTTTAAGCTGTTTCCAATATGTAGGATTGGGTGACAAACAGGAACAATTCAGTTTCCCAAGGCGGGAGTTTTGTGCCTCTGAGCACAGCTGTCAAACGAAGAGGAGAAATCAAATACACATTATCAATCATGAGTGTCTCAAGTGTCTTGTGCAAATTTGTCCCCTTTAGAAAATGGCTAGGAAGCACTAATCAATAAGTATATATAACCCTGAATTGCTTCACTTTGTGTATGGCTGAAATATTTCATTTAGCAATGAACAAAAAAAAAAAAACCGCCAGAGAATCTGTGGGGACACAAGGCACATCAAAAGGAGAGATTAGTAAAGCCTACCACATCTGTGATCCACATTTCTGGTTTTTTTTGACAGATATAAGCAAAAGTGACAGCAAAACTGGAGAACCTCTACTGTAAAGTGTAGAATACTTAAGAAACGCTTCTTAGCAACTGTTTCCTTGTTTCATGCTTAATACAGCAAAACCACTTTAAATATTCTAGTGACACAAATTAAAAACATTAAGAAAACGAAAAGTATTTCACATTGCAGAGACCTCAGGTTCCTTTGACTACATCTATTGCCTTCATATAGCAATCCCCAAGTCCCATCTGGACTCTGTCAGTGCTTTAGACCTCAACTTGCCTCTGGCTTGCACCTGTTATCCTCATAACCCTTCAGCAGAAAGAACTCATGCCACTAATATGTCATATAATTTTTCACCTCTTTGCTACAAGACTTTCTAACATGCCTACCTGTAGAGGCCCAAGCAAGTTGGTTCAAGCCAGATTGGTGCTGGTTTCACCAGTAAAACCTGCAGAAAAAACAATCTGATTCAGTCCTTCACTCCCACCCTACCTGCAACAGCAGGCTTACGTCCCTCAGAGCGCAGACAACTGGGTTGAAGCCCAGACAAATATGAGTGCACTTACAGCTTTTATAAATAAGTAATACTGATGCAAACAAGCACATCTTGTTTCAGCCGGTTTCCAACAGTTACCTAAAAACCTCTTAACTTTGCTTAAACTATGCTTAACTACCAGCCTTGTATTTTGTCTTCCAATTAATCATTTCTCAGTTCCAAAGGTCTGCAAGTAGAAAGGAGACACCGAAGCTAAAGCAGGGCTTTTCTATTCCCCAAAGAAGCAACATGCAGCCACCCCAACTCTCAGCTGCAAGAGCTAAACCTTTCAGACTTTGTTGATGAACCAGAACATGATGCCATTTTGTTTAAAAGAAATTACTTTTTTCATCTAAAACTAAAGAGCTACAAGTTCTAGTGGTATTTCTGATTTCTGTACATTGCTTGTTATCTTTCCTCATGTTTGCTTGTCCTATTTCAAACTTCTGGGGATTTACATTCCAGGAGGGAAGAATAGCTCAGCTAAAAATTACTTTCAGTGGTCTACTAGGAGATTTTTTTCATTTATGCACACTGTAAGAGAGAAATACACATTTTCTTATAATTGTGAAAGACATGTCATATGTCTGTTCACATGATTAATTACAAATTATTTCCCTCCTCCTCAGTCTTTCACTTTGAAGTTCTACCTTTGCAGGAACAGTTATTACACAGTAAAATCATTCAGATGAGAAATTCAAGTAAAATGCAAATCCTGCAATAAAACACTGTACTTAAACAGCAAAATGGGTATAAACAAGTACTATGACTTTTCATCATTAATTGCTGTGGAGGTCTAAATGCAGACTCCAAGGGTCAGATGTTCACTGTATATTTTCGTTAGATTGCATGGTTTCAGAGGCAGAAATGTAAGGCTACAGGACTTTAACGCAAGAAGGTGGCCTTTTCCTGTACAACAGATGACATCTGTCCCCATCTAAAACTACGGCAAGTGTTGATTATGAGACTTTCAGGTTTAATTGCCTGTAACCACAAGCAGTACAAACCACAGTAGGAAGTCAGTTAATGAACTTGCAACAAATGTAACAATTGCTACCAAGACAAAATTATGAGGATGTTTTAAATAACAGTACTCCTTCCTTCCTGCGTTACTTACGCTTTCTCCTGCTACAAAAATTTACAGATGCTTTTTTCATCTCCAGTCTCTAAGACTTTCACAGAAGTAAAGGTTTGGTCCAACACCTACTGATGTCAGAGGAAGAGACAAATCAGACCATAAAGAGAGGAAAATATCCAGGTTGTAAAAGGTCTGTTCCGGCCAATTTAGTGTCTGGCTTTAGCAGTTTTTAATGACACCAACAAGAGCCAAGAACAAAGACTCCTGAGCTGGAGACTTGGCAGGTATCATAAGCAAAGACGAGGATGGGTTTTGTGTACTTATCATCATGAACTCTGTTCACACACTGCGACCTATTTATGGTCCTGCAACAACACAGACCTTGAAATTCCTTTTTAAAAAAGGAAAAACAAAAATCAGAAAATATTACATCACTTCATCCTATCTTCTCTTACTTACAAAAGTTTCTAGTTTGATGTCCCTACTTACCTCAATATGCGCCCGGTACAGCCATAAAGCCAAATTTAGGAGTTTGTGTGTTTATGTAATTACATGCATATGTAAGTTTGCATAATTGTAAATGTTTCTCACATACAGATGTGTATACAAACACCTATTTCTGAGCAGAAAACCATCTACAGATGTCTCATTTATTTGCTCTCTCTGTGCCCATAGCCAAAAAATAATAAATGTAGGTTCCCAGAATTTTATCTCAAGCAAATCTGTCATTATTAGGTCGAGTTCAAACAGGAAAGCAGCCAACAGGTCAAAAGGAAAAAAACCATAATATTTTGATTGGCCTTTTCATTGTTTTTGGAGAGCTCCCGAATAACACACTGTACATGAGACAGCTACCAGTTGTTTTCTGTTTCCCTGAAATTAAAAGCCAATTTCAAGGGTAGCAACAATTCTGTCCAGCAAATAACCTATCACAATAATTTACTGTCAAGAGTTGTCTCCTTTTTTATACTTCATTTTCCTTGAGCGATAAGAAAGCACTCATTTTAATTTCTCACGCATTAAGAAAATTCTGTCTTAAAGCCTACATTCACATTGCATTGGAAAGAACACATACTTTTTCCAAAACAAGATCATTATTTATTGCGCTGTAAAAATCAGCAACTGCCATACACTTCATATCCCTCTGTAAAACCAAACTTACGTTCAAAACATACCTATCAAATGCAGAACCCCAGCCTCATTCAACTGTGCAAAAAGAAACAGCTGACTAAAAAAGCACGCAGCATAACCATCTAAGAAACCCACAGTCCATATGCAGCACAAGTTCATACGCTTGTCCTGCATATGTTAAGAACCGGAACTAAGGGAATGTTGAACACTCAGCCCAGTATCACAGAGCTTTCTTGATGAGGCTGACAAGTCTCCTCTTGCACTGCAGGGGGTCCCAGACCGGGTTCTGTCCACCCACGGCCACTCACCCCTGCTATCCGCGATCACTTCGGACAAAACCAGAGGCAGTAAAGGAGAGGAAAGCCTACAGATTCTAATGCAGGTGGTGACTTGTACTGAAAAATCAACAAAACCACCCCAAAACCTGAAGAACTACTACGATGTTCGTGCTTATGCTTTTTCTTGGGATATTCTAAAAGGACTGGGACTCTCACCAGTCAACAGCCACATATAGCCTTTTATGTCACCCTCCTATGAGCCGTGTTGCGTTTTTTCCCCCATGATGCAAGCAGCCATAAATAGATGTGGGAATCCAAAAATATTAAATGAGTTTTGTGGGATTTGTTTCCTTTACTTAAAAAGGGAGGAAGGATGAAAGAAAGAAAAAAAAAATCATACAGTGCAATACATTTGATTACATTTAGAACTGTCTGGGGAAAAAAATGAGAATTATCTAAACAAATTTAGCATCTGAAACAAAACCCAGAGTTTTACAGCACACCAAAATAAAACCACACATAAATACAGAACTGTCCCAAAGCCAGAGTACAGGACATGTTTACTTCATGTAGAAACCACCACTGCACACAATACACATTGATATCTATTAGTTAGGCATCAGAATATAGCTTTGCCCTTCTATTTGATCTACAGTCACTCGGAAGAAAACAAACCATGGAATCTGGCTAGCTTACAGATGCTGTTGCCCTGTGCTTGGTCTGAAATGGCTTGCTTTTCCTTAATCAAGAAAATACCCCAAAGTCAAATATATCTTACTAAAATATATTTTTATATGAACTCCAGAAACTTACTGTTTTTCTTTAATATTTTGTTTTTCACCAACTATATAGTCAAAGAAAATCTGACACCACAATCTGAAAAACAAAGATTCAGGAAATTTCTAAAAATATCTGTAAAAACGGTAACTTAAATCATGAAAAGAAATCACTCCAGACAAACATTTTCTTCACAAAATAGAAATAAGCATCCTGCCAATTTACCGTTGGTTTGTTTGGTTTATAATTATAAATTTGAGCAGTGAAAATAAAAAATACAAAGCTTCCCACATCTGCTTTGTGAAGAAAGCCCCAGAGAAAGATTATTTCCATCTTGAGACCTCCAAGTATTTCTATTGTCCAAGAAATTATACTTTGACTTAACAATTAGTGATTTTACAGAGTTTTTACTGAATAGATGATTTTTACTACTGTAACACAGGCAAAATAGTATTGAACTTTCATTTATTGGAGGTATGTTAGAAAACAGAATTGGTAACATCCATGTCACCAGTTAGATTTCAAGCTTTGCTGTAATTTCAGTTGAGAAAACATTTTTCCCCAATATCTGGAGCATACAATTGCTAAAGAATTTGGAAAGTGTATGATATCACAGGTATCACTAAAACTTTGATTCAATGAAATATTGATATTTCATTGATATTGATCTTGAAACTCTGGCATACAAATGTAAAATTCTGTTTCTAACAATAAGACTGTTAGCTATCAGAAGAGTGAAACATTAAACAAAAATCCTAGAAAATACATGTCTGCACATGTAAAAGAGAACACTATTCAAAGTTTCCAGACAAAATGCAAGGTGAAAAATAAGTGATACACCATTGCCACTAAAAAGTAAAGCCTATTATAACCTTTCACTTACAACTTGAGTACACGTCCAGAAAAAAATGTACAGAATTTTTTCATGCAAATATTTTCAAGTGGGATTAAACACTACATATTTCACTTTCCTGTTTCTTGTTTAGTGAGCAGAAATAGACTTCTTTAGAAGCAGAAGCATTCAATCTAAGTAGAAGACAAGTGTTCTTCAAACAAAGCTCTTACCTGAATAAAGGAAAAAGTTTAATCACTTTGCTCAGTTAAGCCTGTACATTTAAGAAATATTTCTGGACAGGAGCTTTGCAAATGATCTTTTTAATGTTTGTATGAAACCAAGGTGATCTAAACAAAGAGGCCTTTTTCCTCTGTAGGCGTCTTTTTTCATTAAAAACAGGCCTTCCAGTTCAAGACCTGCAGTATGAAGGAAAATATGCTGCCATCGCTCAAACTTTATACACTGTTTGTTTAAGACTTAATTCCTCTGAGCTGTCAAAACAGAACCTTTCAGCGGTTCAAACCTTCAACCAAAAAAAAGAAGATATTCACAAACACCTTTGGGCTCACAAGGGGAGACCTGCTTTGCATCAGAGCTGGCACAAAAGCCTTTTGCAATGGACAATTCTCTTACACAGTTAACAGCCAGCCTAAAACCAACAACTTCCCCCAAGATACTCATTATGGAGGTGACACTGCAAGTTTGAAAGTCCTTGTGGATGAACATTTTTGTTTTGGTTTAGTATCAAACATTTCTACTGTGCGCTTTGGCTACGGCCCAACACTGCCCCAGTATCTGTTCATGCTGTGAGTGGCAGAGAGGGGGTCTCCACTGGGAGCAGGCAGCATCCTGCATGGCCTCAACACACAAACAGCCCTTGCCGTTCCCCTCCTATTCTCAGCAAAAGAGGGGCAGGGAAGATGAAGGTCCCCAGTACTGACCCCTACAACTAGACTGTATGTGAACACACAATCCAGGCCCACGCGCCCCCTCCCTGCCACACAGGTTGCCTTGTTCAGCTGGTGTTAGTGGGACCCTACAATTGTGCAATTACCACCTCACCGGGATGTTGGGCTGTCACATTGCTCCGCTCAGCTGTAGTCCCACAACTCAAACGGCTGATGCAACAACAGAAAAACAGCACCTGTACTGAGTTAGAAATTGTTTTCAGCAGAGAGCATGGCATTCTAGATCCCAGCTACAAATTACTATGTTGAGCAAACTGGGTGAGAAGTTATATGCCCAAGAACCTAAAAATGGCTCTAAGCTATACCACAGTGGTTCCCCTTTTGCCCTGCACTGGCCCATTTGTGTCTGTAAAAAGTATCTTTTACAATCAGATCTAGACAACCACTGCTAATGACTCACTGAAGCACCACTACTAATCTGGGATTTATGCCATCATTTTTCAGTCAAGACTGATTAAAGAGATTTGGCAAAACTGCAAACATAATTCAGCATCTCTGGCACTGTTTAGAAAACTGTGATCACAGCTTCACATGTATTAAGACTGGTGGCCATCTGCAAAATTTCATGCTCATGCATCCAAAGAACATATATTCAGCCAGCCATTTGAACTGTGGGTGAAAAAGATGGGTGGAAAAAGAAAAAGATACGATCCAACAGAGTATGATTAAGCAAATACCCTGTTCTAGAGAGGCTAAAACTCCAGCATGAAAAATAGACGCTTTGTGCAATGCTGTCTCAGGTGTTGCATACACATTTGATAACACCAAAATATTTTTATATTAACAACAAATTAAAAGCCAAGACTTCTATTGAAAATATAGACAACTGATTTTGATACATCACACCTTAAAACAATAATTATTTAACTGTGTTATCAAACTGCAACAATGTTTCTTCCCCACATGTCCTCTTTTCTTTCGACTTTGCCTGAAATCAGTACTCCAACGACAGGAGCAAACCCACATTGCTTCAAGCATTCTTCTGGCACCAAGAAATGGAAGCAGGGTATAAAGTTAATTAAAAGTGCGATATTAAAAGCTGTGGTATCACCAAAGCGAAGGTGCAGACAGCAGCAGATTTTCTGTAACTCTTTACTAGAGAACTTGTCTCCACTTCCATCTGAAAGCCAACATCTAGTGCTCTGAATATGGAAATTCAGTCAAAGCCTGGAGGTTGAACTGCTGCCAGCAACAGATTTCAGATTCAAGCCCACGGAAAAGAGAAACTCAAGCTCCGACAGGTAGGGACTACTGCTGCTATGTGGGGCTACGCCTTCATTTGGAGGGGTTTTGCACAGTTGTTAGCAAATCCTTTTCAGAGGAAAAGTAGGCCAGTCAGCCTGACAGTGCAAACAAATGACAGTATCACATTTCCACAGCCTTTCAATGTGTTGCATGTCCCTCTGATCATCCCCCCCACCACATTTTCCAGTAAAAATCATCTTCACGGGGACATCACATACCTCCCACTCCAGCTTCATGCCCTTCCTGGTGTCCAGAGAGGAGACCACTCCCTTACTACTCATCTTACAAACTTTGCTCATCATGTGTGTCATTTCAAAGATTTCCACACTGGCCATCGCTGCCACGGACACTTCTCTTCTTAGGTCTAAACCCTGCCCCCATTTCCACCCCTGCTAGCACCAAATACTGAATGTTGCAGAGGAATTAAGTCATACACACGCATCTACCAAAATTTCAAATGTGAATGTGACAGAAGAGCAGGTCTCTGGGAAAGGACATTTTTTGAGCATCTGAAGCACGCTGGGCTGGAATATCAGCTCTGAACAGCATATGGCAGAGCTTCTTAGTGTAAAATCTGAGGGACAAGAGCAGGACACGTGTCTGAAAGGCAACATGGAAAATGGCTTTAGCTGGGCTGCCACACGAACAGAAGGGTTATGAACCATTCTGGTATTTTGGTAAATATGGGCACATGCTACGTACACATACAGGAACAGTCTTTTTTCCTCACACAAATCTTCACTACATGTTATTTAAGAATATACAAATGAATGCCCCAAACCATGCAAAAACCAACAAAACAAAACTACCCAGCCGTAAAAAGGAAACACGTAGCTTTATCTTCCTTTTTAACCTTCAGCTACCTCCCCATTACCTTACTCACAGGGCCTGCTCTCAGCCCTGTGCAACACGTCATTTAGGAGAAAACCAGGTCTACACCCAGATTACTTCCAACCACACATACCACAACAGGAAAGCACAAATATATCCTGCATCATTATATCATCTCATTCCTGTCTGCAAACAATAACCTCAAACAAATGCAGGACTCTATTACAAAGTATCTCCACTAAAAAAAGCAAACAAAAAAAAAATATCTTTTCCCTACAGTTACCCACCTGCACAATGCATTTAAACACTATTAACCAAACACTTCCTCAACACACACCCACTCACCTTGTAAAGGTGTGCAACAGCTGTTCAAAAGTAAACAGGGAGGCAGGTGACCAGACCGGGAAGGCAGCTGACTTCCATTTGACAGCCTGGGAAGGCTTACACTTTAGGGAAGACGGGAAGCAGCTCTTCAGAGGCAGAGGCTGTTCCTCTGACCAGAACCAACTCTCATGCTGCCTAGTCTGGAGGAGGATAGAGTTGCTTCTTACTCGTGGGATGTTACCCTCTTATTTTGGTTCAGTAGGAAACACAAAATCCTTTACATCCAATATGTCATGGTACTCAGAGCTACCTGACAGAAAGGACTGCAATCCAACATTTTGGTAATACATCAAAGTTCCAGCTTCAACACACAACAGCCACAAGAGTCTCACCTTAAAAAGAAATCCTAACTAAGCATCCAGTCAGAAGTAAAAAGCTGTTCATTTGAGCCAAGAGAGAAGAAATCGGTACATATCTTGCAGCTGATGGAAACAGGAAAGATGGGATCATGACTGTGGATTACCAACAATAGGATAACAAGCCATTTCCTTGGTGTCAGTGGCTTGTTGAAGACATAGTCAATTGAGCAACCATGGTTTTATTTTTAAGTCATCTTTCTTCCTCTCTGGAAATTAACTACATTTGCATACTTCTTTCTACCCACAGGGTAACCATTAAAGAAGTTTTAACATTAGTAATCATAGTCACTAAATTCAAAGCATCTGAGACAGAGTATTTTAGGATAACCATGCAAAGTGAAATATTATTTCTATATGCACCAACTGCAATTAATAGGGTTTTTTGATTTAGGGATCTGTAGTAGTCAGCACAGGAACCTCATGTTTCACTTTTGGGTTTTGTTTTTTCCTGTTATGCTTTAGGAGGCTGATTCTAAAAGTACAGCAAATTCTTCTCACTTGAAAATTCTACACAGCCTCTGTACTTGGACCTTCTGACTCACACAGTGCCTTGAAGGTACTCCTTTCAAGCATTAGTTCAGTATTTGGAAAATTTATTATGCGGAGGGCTGCTTCTCCTTTCATTTTCTTTCTGAGAAATGCAAATCTCCCAGTTTTTAGACTTTTGGGTGCTTTCACTTTCTGAGTGCTGATTCTGTTAATTCAGTAGTACCAAAGTTCCCTCAGAGTTCATAGTTCCCCTTCCTTGTTTTTTTTCTTGGTTTTTTTTTTTCCTTTTTTCAAGACTTGCTTCTTGCAGTTCTCTAAGTTATGCTCTCATGATCTTAGATCGTAATTCTAGAGGGTCTTTCATTATCTCCTTCCCACCAACTACATTATAAAAATAATGACAGATAAATTATATTTTCCCTATCTTCTCCATAAATTAATGTCAAGGTCTTTTAAAGTCTGTTTGCCTAGAACTCATACATATGGCTTTTTCTAATCCTGTCAAACTTTCACAGACAGGCCATGCCTCTCAACTTGTGCTCTGCAAGTACCCTTTCCGTTCAGGTGTATCTCTTGCCACCTTCATGGCTTCACTGTTTCAAATGGTCTCAATTCTAGCCTAATTCTAATCTGCAAGCATAACTGCAGCAATGAGGAAAAAGGGGTCATTGAAAAAAATCCCCATTTCCTTCTACTTATGGAACTAACACTTATATTTCCTTTTCTAATCCCCAAGCTCTTGACACTTTTTAGGTGAACTGAAGCTCTCCTCCTTCCAGAGCCACACATTACCCTCCCTTGAGGCATATGTCTTCACGGGCTCTCCCAACCTAGCTGCTAAACAATAAACCAAAAAAAGGGCAAGAATGTAGATGAATTTTTAACACTTCTTGCCTCCTCCAATCCTTAGACGTCACAGTTTAAATTAGACCAACTGTTCGCAAGGTCTAATTTATAAATCTCAGTAGCAGGTCCCAGATGGAAATTACTGGGGTACACTGTGCTCTCAGAACCTCAGAATGCTTCTGGGAGGGCACTCATCATGACACGGAGGGTCACAGTACTAGCTATGGGAGCAGTCTGAAATAAATGCTTCCCATGAAACACCTGGCTCAAAACCTCTAGTTCAGAGACTGTGTAGCTCCTGAAACTGCTCTGCTGCAGCAATGCCACAAAATGGACTTCTTTGCATTTCACTAATTCTTCACTTTCTAAAAGTTCCAGGTAGGTGCAATACATGTAGATACTAGTGTAGGCATCAAACTGGCATCCTGTGCACAGTTTTGCACCATGAATCCCTAAGACAATGAAACATATACAATTACACAAATCCAGACATATTTAGAAGCCCATATAAAAGTGGGTTTTACCCATCCTCATAACCTCTGCGAAGGGCCTCAGAGAAACCCAGAAACACAGAGATTTTGTAGAACCTCCAACAATTATTCCCTCAGGAATCACTATTCCTTCTGATTATTTTACCCAAGTCTCACAATAGCTTCTTCCTGAAAGTCTCAGGTCCTTGAAGCATGTGTTACACATAGGAAAGACAAAACCTTTCACCTTATCAGTATCAGAAAAGAGTTTGCAAACATGCCTTACAAGTCAACTCATAAAGAGGGCAAGGATGCATGTGAGTTCTTCAACACCATTCACATGCACAAAAAATTTAAAGACATGAGGGTTTTCAGGAAGAGCAGAATATGAGGTGACCACACAGCATGCTATTTTACTCAATGTTATTGAATGGGGACTGTCAAGATTGGGAGCTACCTAAAAGCTCACAAAGCTGGGAGACAAATATGAAGTCTATGGCAAGGATTATTTCAACAACCCTCATGATTTTGAAGATTTCCTGTGATTTCCAAATGCCCAAGGTTGATAATACTACTGCCACATACATTCCCTGACACCCTTTTTTAACTGCTGCATGTAAAAGTTAGGCCTCATGACCTCCTTTGTTCAAGAGAGAATTACTCATGACCTTATTTTGAGACACGACCACTGTGGCTTCTCCTAAAAGAACCTTTCACTGGATTCTCACAACCAGTTTCAAAGAACTGTTTCCCTTCCCCTCCTACCAACCTCACCCATAAAGCTCACCAGGTGCCTGTCCCAAATGGAAATTTCCAGAGTAGGAAGTAGGAAATGGGAGGGGGAAAAAGGTGCACTTACAGCAAAATAGATTTCTGCCCTCGGACTGAAAGCTCTCAGGAGCACCCTTGCAGAAGAACTACCGTACCACTGTGCCTCTCTCCAGCCCCTAACTGTCAGATGTGGTGTGGAAGGGAAGACAGGTTCCAATGATAACTCCTGGGATGAACTGTCCTGCTGTCATGTCAGTGGAGAGGACTATGTTGTTTGCCCTCTTTCTTCACACAGCAGCAGATACCTCAGGAGCAAACACATTCTGGGGATTTTAACACTCCAAAGCTAGACAGGAGATGTTCAAAGCAACCCTGGACTGCTACAGCAAGATGGTAACACAACAGCACTCTGCTGCTCCAAGATTAAGAACTAACATGTTACTTTCCGAGCTGCAGTACCCTGAGTTAACTGAGGTAAGGGAAACCACGGGGGAAACGTGCTTCTGTCCCTTCAGAGCAACAGGAGGGAAACAGAACAAGGAGGCAACATAAGAGAACCACAGAAATAAAGAATTTCTATTCCTATGCCAGGTCTTTAGCCCCTGAAACATCTACGTGAGACATGACATTTACATAACAAAACACCAGAAGTTTTCACTGCTCTTCCTGAGAAGGGAAATCTCACTAGAAAAACACTGATCCTCACAATTCCTTCCCCACTAACTGTCTCCCCAAGTACCTGCTTTCTGCTAGGACTGGAGAGCAGTGTTTTTAGAGCAGCTCTCAAAATCTCCCTGTGCATAGCAGCTAGTCTAATTGCTGAGCTGCTTCCACACAGCAGAGCAGAAGCCTCCACTCCACCAGCCTCTCTTCTCCCAGGGCAATATCACCCTCCTCAGAAGTAACAGGCATTACGCACTTACTGAAAAGCAGCACAGTACACGTACAAAGAGCCGACAGTGAGCCTGTGATGACTTCTAATGGCTTTATTTACATCTCACCAGTCCATTTTTAGCAGCATGCTTGTTTTACCTATGAGATATTAATACAATTGCTCAGTTCACATCCAAGCCTGCAAGGTGCTGAAGTTCCCAGTTTCTGATAGCACCTGGACACTTACCTCTCTACTGTAACTGGGCTACTTATGCTGTATAATAGAACTGCTAAATATTTTATGTAGGCATGTTCATTCAAGATATTAATTGGATATTTAATCTGAAATGTTCTCAAAATTGAAGAGAGCACACACATCCAAAACTCTCACTGCAGATACACTCACTATAGAAGCTTTCACACAGATTTCTCGACTGACTATATTTTGCCGTGCTCTCTTTTTATAGAGTACATAACCTTCTGGTCATAACAGATTGCTTGCTCCCAGCTGGAAGGCCCCTTGGGAACACAGAACTGTAACCTACCATTAATCTATTAAGTACAGAACATTTCAGACACTGTGATGCAGAAATCACAAACAAAGATAGAAAGCTACGTGAAAACCTGATGTAGAATTAACAAGGCTTGCTCCATATCCATCTCTAACTCAAGTGAAGCAGTAAACCTGCAGCTCATGTTGGAAGCCTGTGTCTCAGGAACCGCTACTGTAGCCATTAGTACTTCTAGCAGAAATACAGTTCTTACTGATACTTCTTGGAAAGGGTAATTTTACTAAAATATAGATTGGGTCAAACTAACAGGAAAAATTTACTTTTCTTGGGTAATCTGTTCTTGCCAAAAGAAACATATTGTAGAAAAGATTCAATCAGAGCATATGCAGTTTTCTCAAGTCTTATAAACTTGGTAAGATGAAGTCTGTCTATTACTAGATGAAAAAAACCCTAAGTGATGCAGACAACTTAGATGGCAGCACCCATGTATTTTGAGTTAGTGCTCAGCAAATGCTTCCTCGCAGTTGTTTGGGAAAGGTACATTGCCTGGGGAGAGAAAGAGTCTTGGTATACATCAAAGCAAAGATGCACTTCAACATTTCCACCATTCTTACCAAAGAGGGAGGAGTAGGAAAGCCTCTGTTTACGTTGAAAGCAGTTCCTTGCCACACAAGATTTCCCCCATTTTCTAACGGGCAAGTCATTTACACACCATCATTAGTCCCACATTGTTTTAAAAACCTCTTACATGCCACTGCATGCCAAACATCATGCTGTTGTGTCACGGCACAATAGTTGAGATAAATAGGTTCACATGAAGTGAATGAACAGTTTGTAAAGCACTTTTTAATCCTTCAGCAAGAGAGGAGCAATCAGAAGGTGGGACCGGTAGCATCACTACCTGTAACTATGGCTGCTCAGCACCCTTCTTAAAAGACTGCTGTTTTCAGTTGCTTACACTTTCCCAAAGTGTGTGCCCAGAAATTTTTCATGCTGAGTGTTTGCCTCAGACTGATTTTTAAAGAATAATCATTAGTTTCAGCTAAAACAGTTCAGCTACCACCAAGAGTAAGGGCTAAAGGAAAAATGTTTTGCATAAGTTTGAAAAACAACAAAAACTGGCAGTCTTTCCTTTCTATCCTAATCCTTTAAAAAGTCACAGTAAACACAGATCCAGCAGAGATTCACTCACAACTAAAATCTCCAAAGATGCCAAAAAACTGAGTCCTCTTGATTTCCACAGGTGACCTAACTGCACATGCACTGCCCTACAGGCAGACTCACTGCTCCAGCGCAAGGGGTTTGGAAAACAGTTCCTTTTAATAATCACTCAACATCAGTTTGGCTGAACAATGAACTGGGCCAACGGAACCTGTATCTCTAAGTAGATAGGAGGTTTATCTAGGACAAGCTTTCAGAAATAAGAAATATCAAATTCAGAAGCACAGGCTAAAAATGGCCAAACCGAAGGAGTAGGAAAAGAAGTAACAGATTTGAAGAGCAATATTGGCAAAATCGGCTTAAAAAAATGAAGGTGTCGGAAGACCAGGACTGAGGTCTGGGGGTAGAAATAAGGTCAGAAATTACTTGGTTGGGAGGAACCATTGCAATAAAGAGCTGGGGAGCAGACAGGTATGGGCAGACCAAAGAAACTGGACAAATAGCATAAGGAGGAAAACCAAGGGGGACAGCCTAAGCTGGCACAAGGAGGCTGGGAACCAGCTGTGGGAACGGGAGAGATACTGGACACAGACTTCAAGGGAGAACGAGTCTTCTTCTGCAGAAAGAATAAAGTATCAACTAGCTTGGGGTGTCCGACTCGAGACATCCATGATTCAACTTTGGAACTATACAGTCTTTTACATAATATATGCAGAAATACCTGGGAGGGCTTAGCAGTTCTGTAACACTGAAACTAGATCTTAAATCAGGCACCCAAAACCTGAGAAATATTGTATTGACCAATGGCAAAGGGACAATTTTTAAAGACTTGCCTTGCACCACACAGGAACTGTGGGGAGTGGTAGGG
The DNA here is from genome assembly GCA_013389945.1 of Fregata magnificens. NCBI lineage: Eukaryota > Metazoa > Chordata > Aves > Suliformes > Fregatidae > Fregata > Fregata magnificens. The sequence goes on from WAAD01024726.1 coordinate 180,089, forward strand.
TTGCGTCCCAGGCCTCTGGAAGGATGCAGCTCTCAATTAGAAAACAACCTTGTCCTCCTCTTCCTTCAATCCCCTGCTTTGATCGCTGCACAACTTCCAATTTCTGCAACAAATAAAGCTGTTACACTCACTGATGTCCTTTACCGCACAGTTCATCCTCAGATTAGGCCCCTCCTGTGCATTAAACACATAAAAGTAGATCATCTAACTAAAGATTTAGCATAATTGGAATCCATGAGGCCAAACTGTGGTTACATGGATTGCTCTTTTAAGACAGCTATTTCGTCAGCAGTGTAGGTCATTTGTGGTTTAAAATGTTGTCTTCATGCCTATAACTTGTCTTGTTTGTATGGAGCAGCATTGCTTTCCATTCAGCATGGAACCAACAGTGCCGAACACTTCCCCCAGTTCCAGAAATGATGACAGACGATCCACCCACACTTTGAGAGCAAAAGTTATGATCACTAGAAAACCTCAAGGACCATGTGCATCCATGTTTCTAGAAGTATGCAACTGGACAGCACAGCAAGTTCACGAGACCATAGGGAGTTAAGTGTCACACGACACTAACTCCTAGCTTCCAGCTGTGACACCAATTTTTAAACATGGCTAGACATACATGACTTTTCTGCTGATATCATTATCTACTAGTCTCATATTAATTGTTGCTATATCTGTCTGTGTGATACTGTACAATTTTGAACTTAAAAAAGTGACCCATAAAAACCAGAAGGGATAAGGTATCCACGATATAGTTCTCTTGTGCAGATAATGTCCATACTCACAGGGCACCTGAGAAATGCTCTACAGACTTCTGGACCTGGACAGGAAGACTTATCCCAGGTTTTACATTTTATATGTAGCATCTTCCACAAGACAATACACAAGCACCTTTTTTTAAACAAATGCTGTAATGTTCAATAAATTCTGATATTTACAGAACTGCTATCAGAATTAACAATGCACTAATACTTATCACGTTATGGTAAAAATATAACAGAAAAATGGCACATAGAGCTCGGCAAATAGCTCTGGTGACTGAAGATATTACCACGCTGCTGTTCAAGTTTACAGCCTCCCAAGCAAAGTCAATGGACCAGATCAAGTGAACACTCTTCAGAAATGTCAAACCAACAGTTTAAATTAAGCCACTGAACTTTGCACTAAAGCCGCTGAAGCGCAGGCACACATTTCGTTCCACCTGCCCTGCTGTGGGAGGCAGTAATTTCCAGCCTAGTGAATGTAAAAAGTAGCTACAGGAGCAAAAGAACTGGTGGTGGCAAAACAAAATGCAGCAAGATACACAGAGAAGTCCAGGTGGGTAAGGAAAAAAAAAAAAAGGGAAAAAAAAAAAAATCTTTAGACGGTCTACTAATAACTACTTTATTCTGAGCAACACTGAAAAAAACCAGAAGTTGTTTTTTGAAAGAGCACTACGAACAATTAGAGGCTTAGCAAACTATGAAAAACTATTCCCTTAACACTGGTCATCACAGACAAAATGTAGAAAAAGAGCTGGAAAAAGAACAGAGGAGACTCCAAGCAGGTAAGTATTTTTAAGACACCTTATACAAAGCAATTTAATTCTGAATTCTTATTATAACTCTCAAAGACTGGACAATCCTTGAAAAATTCTTCTAAAGCCTGAATCCAAGCTTCAGACTGCCAAGGGTTAAGGCTTGAAACAAACACAAACCGGAATTATAGAAAGATCCAATGCCTAACCCTAGCAGTAAGCCCAGCACTGCGCTTTCGCCAACACAACAGATTTAACGACAGAGAATGAGTAGAAGAACAAACTGTCAGCAAATCTAGTATCCTCTGCGCCTCCACTGTTAGCCATAATTTCTACCTTAGAGACTTGTCCTACTCATCGCAAGGAGAAATTCCAGGCATCAAATTCTCTCTAAGCACTGTTCATTTGGCTTGTACCTGCTTCCATAGCTGGAATAAAGTTACAGAAAACTCAGTGATACAGCAGGGTACCGCCAGGTAAAGCAGCTATTCAATCACAGAGTTAACCTGGACTTCTTAGCCTTGTAAAAAAGGAAGAAACTGAGCATGTGCAGAGGCATTCGCAGGCACTGATTTTATTTGTAGAATTCTGTACAGTTTGTTACACTGCAGTAAGGGTACCTTAGCTATAAATTGCCCCAAAGAATTGAGGTGTGCTGTTTCCAAAGATTTGCAACATCCGTACATATACGCTTCCTATAATTAGTCATATGGCGGAAAGAATAATTATTCTTATAAAAGTTTAGATGGGTGGTAAAACATGTTATTTTCTTAAGCAAGACAAAAATAGCTGTGCCTGTGAGAGCAGATGACCCCAACTTCTTTAAAGTATCTTATCTAGCAATGGGAGTTAGCAGCACGCAAACCCTGTACCAGGCCTTTGCAGGTTCTCCTTCAGAGTGGCACAACCCCACTCGCTTCCCATATGCTCAGGTTCAGGATGCACCTGCCAGGGAAGTCCAGCTCCAAAGCCCAACCCCTGGTTTTGCATTCTCCCCAGGCACACTCCAGCTGGAGCTACAGGTTCAGAACTCATCCATTTTTTTGCAGAAACTACAACTTTGAAGTGCTCCACTGGCAAATGCTATGAAACATAGACCAGAAACACACTGGATGCATTTTTCTATCACCCTCTCTCCTCTTTCCCGTATGGGCCATCTACCCTCTTGTCCTCCCTGCTCTTTTCCCTTCCCTTTCCTCCTCTGTATCCACACTCCTCCCATGCTCTCCCTTTCGCCTTGCTCAATTACCTACTCCACAAAATCTGTTCTGTCTGCAACAAACCGGAAGAAGAGAGCTGTATTTAGAGAGTGTCACCTCTCACACAACAGGCTTCTCTGTTAGCATGGCAGAGCAGCAGACCACAAACAAGATGCAGGCCTTTGTGAGAAATACAAGAACATCAGAAGGGTTACACTCTTACGAGTGGGGCAGGTCTACACGTAACAGCTCAAGAATGTTAATGTCTTCTTCAATATATCCGGCTGATTTCATACAAGGTATTAGCAACATCTCACTGCTGTGTGCAATGAGTACTTTTAGTGAATACAAACACACATGCACAAACCTCAGCTGCAGAGAAATCCTTGGTCGTGTATTATAAGCTGCACAGAAAGTCTCCACCTAAGATCAAGATCTCAACTTGCCTGGAGATTAGAGGGAAAACTATGTTACTCTCTCGTATTTCATCGAGATGGTTTCAGCTAAATTAGGACGCACCTTGGTACATCAATTTCCCTATTTAATATTTATTGCATATTTGGTAAAAATATCATATATTCAAGTAATTCATACTCCGTGGAAGTATAAATGGCCAGAGACAGCCTTCTCGCTGAGTGACTACACTTTATTGCAGCTTTCAAATGTTTTTTTCAAGAAGTGCTAACATCTTTCTGCAGAGCTGGCACCTCCCTTTCCTCTGCGAGAGACAGAAAAGCAGCTGGCTCAGTGGGCTGAGCGAAGCAGAAGCACAATGTCCACCTGTACCGGCTGATACAACATCATTAATCCCAGTTTCCGAAACAGGGAAAATACAGCAGTAACTGCCAGGGAAGTCTGGGGAGTCTGCCTTCCATTACTTCGTGCACACCTCCCTTACCACATGCCATACAAACCACAAAGGCCGGCTATGACCCTACCACTCCCCTGTGCAGCCAAGATACACACCCTCCTCTCAGTCATGTCCTTAATTTACAAACGTCCCTGTTATTTTCCTTATTTCACCTGGTCCACACTTCATTCTCAACCTGCTCTGCCTTGGTTTTGGTTTGGTTCTTTGGTTTTGCCTCACATGCTGCCCATCTGTGGCGACACTTCCCTTACAGGAAGCAGACCACTACAGAGAACAGAACGTGGGAAGCAAAAGGAAGGAGAGCAGCGGCAGCGGGAAGTGGCTGTGAAGCGGGAAATGGAAAACCCTCCTTCTATCTGAAAGCCAGAAGAATCAACTTCATCTAGAGTAAAGACCTTATCATATTAGGTTAAGCAGCAATAGACGTGATGTAAACACATTTGAGGCTATGCCTATCTGCCTGACCGATGTGGATGAGGCAGATACACCCCAAAGCTTTCTTCTTCCGAGGTCAACATTTTCCAACAACGTTTCTGCAAAGGATGTCTGTTTGAGATTTAGGTAGATAATCCAACAATAGAGAGGAAATTCAGCCTGTCAGAAAAGAAACAGGAAGGGAAGTGACAAGCAGAAGCAAAGAGTGCATAAGATAGAGCTCTGAGCTATGCTGCCTGGGTTGTTTGATCTCCTATCTGTCTTCAAGGACAACAGGTAGAGGTTTCAAACTTCATCTCCAAGCAAGGCAATTGCTCTCCACATCCAGGCAAGAAATGGGGAAGTCTTTCCAATAAAGTAATCTACAAAGGGGCTCCAAGAGGTATTCTTATATTCTAAAGGGGCATCCTACGTACTAGCAATTAGGTAATTAAAACTTGCTGTAACAAAGCACATGCCAGAAGCCTGAATTAATTCTTAACAAGGAAGCAAGAACCAAAGGGGGATCCTTGGCCTTCTTATTTTTCTTCCTAGTTCCAGTACAATAACACAGAGATTAAGGAGCCGAGAACATATAGGAAACAGAGCAGCCATTTCTCCTAGCAGTCATTTCACTCCACAGGGAGAACTTCTTCCATTTAACACAGCACCTACGCAACCAGACTGGACTTGAACAGGTGTAAAAGATGGCTGAAGATATCCAACCTTCAATATATCTGAGACCTTAAGACCGAAAATTCTACTGCGCTCGTAGGGGTACAGCCTTCTGTCTCAGCTGACAGCAAGAGAGTCAGAAGTAAGTAAGTTTCTGCAGAGGTGTGATCACTGTCTGCAGTAACGGAGCCAAACACCCTCTGAAGATCATGTGGCTCCTTTGCCATACTTTGGCAGGGTTCTTTGTTTCTCCATGGGTCCCTACAAGCTACCACCCACTATAGACTAAGTTAAAATTAGCTCATTAAAAATAAATTAAATAGCAGGCAAAGTTGTCATGTATCAAGAAAAACGCATAAAGCCTAGATACAGATTCTTGAAAACAGCACTGAAATCATGATTTGCTAACAACTTGGTACTGCCAGAAGGGAACAGCGAATAAAAGAGGTCACATCCACCTCAAAGTTTGGAAAGTGCCAGAACTTCTAAATTTAAGAATACTGAATTTCAAGCTCTTGCCAAAAATATATATGTTCCCCCCCATTTCCTCCCACCTAACTTTTGCATTGAGAGTCAGAGAGACTTGTGAAAAAATTGGCAAGATATTACACTCCCTGTGAGGGCCCTCTGAGTTCCTAGAAGCAAGGCAGCCCACTGAATTAAAATCTTCAGAAGCAGGAAAAACCTTGCTAAGTTTTTAAATTAAGACCTTTTGAAAAAAGCATTAGCAAACGGTGCTTCCTCAAGGAGAAACAAATAATCCCGTTTCCAGGACAACAGGGTTCTGCTAGCTCATCTCCCTTGCTTTAGAGTTTGAGGGCATGCAAACACACAAAAGCCTCTGCTTCTGTCGCTTAAAAAGTAAGCCAGCAAGACCTTCCCAGCTAGCTCTCTACTGCCAATGTAGACAAGCTCAATACTACAGACTTCTGCAGAAAGAATTATATTGGCCTGCAGATGGAGAGCTACCTTCAACACAGAGTGCCTGACAGCCCAGGCAAAAAAAAGCCTCTCTACCGTCCCTGCAGCACATGCAGCTCGTGCTGAGCTTTGACCATCATATATTGACTTTGCTCATTGTGTGGGGGAAAACGTATGCCACGGGGACAAAGCTACAACTTCATTCTTACACTGCTCCATCAAAGCCACATGAAATGGATGATGGTGCATCAGTACTGCAAAGGCAGTGCAAAGGCGTTTCTACTATATTTCACAGCCATATTCTAGCTTAATAAACGGGCAAAAATCTGAAATACGCACCAAACTAAACATAAAATTTGTTTCCTTATCAGGCTTCTCTACATGGGAAAGGAATTCATAATCATAAAAGCTGGTCTGGAATAAATTTAGGGAGGTTAAATGTTCTTAAGCATCCTATCACTTTCCACAGCACACTCTGCTTGCTAAGCTCTGCTCTTCAATTCCTGTTCCCCGAATGATGGCATCGTTGCTGAAAAAGCAGAGCTCACCGAAGAGCACGGGTGCACCGCGCATCGTCAGACAGCAATTGCAACAGGACCCTCCGATCTTCACTTTTTCAAACTCCTGCTAGCAACACTGAAGGGACAATCCTACCTCAGGGGCCTCCTGCACACACACAAGGGTTTCCGTGACTCTTTTTGCGCGCCGCAGCGTGCAGGCGTGGAGGGCGTAGCGCTACTTACAGTCCCAACCACACCACCTCGCCTTGGGGTCACCCTACCACCGCAACAACCAATGCAGCAGATCAGAAATTTCTCAGGGATGCGGGGCCTGCCAGCCCGCTGTTCTACAAACCCACGCCACGGCACAAAGCCATAAAACAAGCATCCGGGCTAATATCGAAAAGCATGGATCTCAGAAAAACACCTGGAAACAGGAATGCGCGGGAGCTTTCAAGCACCCACTTAAATAGCAAATTAGAAGCAACCCCCCCCTTTTTTTTTTTTTTTTTTTTTTTTTTTTTTGATGTCTCACTCTTGCATCTTTTCCCGAGACAGCTGTTTATACGCCCTGATTAATACACGGCAGCCCGGCACGGCTCGCGGACGCTCAGGACGAACCTTAATACAAGATAAAGGCGTAACAACGTACCCAATAACGCCGTCAGCCACAGCAGCGCGCTGCAGATGACAACAGCGATGACCGAAACCGCGACGCGGCACGAAGCAAACCCCGGCTGCCAGGGCCTCCCCAAGATGGGGGCTCGGCGCTGCGGGCCCGGGACGGCTGGTGGGGCGCTCTCAGCGGCGGT
>WAAD01024726.1:197306-218432 GCA_013389945.1 Fregata magnificens
GGCTCTACGCCTCGCTGCGGCCTACCCAGGCACCGCTACTGACGGCCGCCGCCATCCCGGCGCCCCGAGCCCTGCCGTCACTTCCGGCGCGGGGAGGAAGGGGCGGGGCGGCTGCGGGAAGNCCCGCCCCCTCACCGCGCGCTGGCCGTTGGTGGGGCGCGACCGTTGAGGGGAGGGGAGGGGAGGGAGTCCGGCGCTTCCCGCTCCGCCCCGGCGCTGAGGTGCGGGTCCCGCTGAGAGGGCGGCGGCTGTTTGTGGGGGTGGGAAGGAGCGGGTGTGGGGGGTCACTTCGTGCAGTGCCGGGCTGGCGTGGGCTGAACAGCGAGGGGGGAGAAGGGAGAGGCCGGTGAGCCCTCCCCCCCTCGCCGCCCCTGGCTGTGCGCTCTGGCCTTTTGCCTCCCGGCAAGCCCGTCGGCTTCCTTCAGTCGCGTTTGCGATTGCAAAAGGCGGTGTAGTGCCGAGGAGGCGGGGACCGCAGGCGTGGGGCTACCTGACAGGTGGTACTGGAAGCAGAGATGCCCGCTCCTAGTTTCCCACTTGCTGTCTCCCCCGCAGTCAGCAAAGTGACTGCCGGGCTATATCAGACTCACCTGTAAATGTCGTACTTTTTACCCGTGCATACTTTTGGTAACTTCAGTATTACAGACGTGGCCTGCATCGCGTGATTTTATTTTTGTTCCCTGTTATGCGCAAAACCAAATGGATCATTTGAAATGTCTTCTTTAGCAAAATGCTGCCAACCACTTCAGTTAATTCTCGGAGCCCGGGCAATGGTGCGCTGAGCCCCAGAGATGCTGCGAGGCATACAGCTGGAGCAAAACGCTACAAGTACCTGCGGAGGCTCTTCCACTTCCGACAGATGGACTTTGAGTTTGCTCTTTGGCAGATGCTTTACCTGTTTACTTCGCCACAGAGGGTTTATAGGAACTTTCACTACAGAAAACAGACAAAGGACCAATGGGCAAGAGATGATCCCGCTTTCTTAGTACTTCTCAGTATCTGGCTCTGCGGTAAGTGCAGGGGAATAAACAGCGTAAAAGAGAGGGAGGGAAAGCTTAGGGATGAACATTCGTGGCCCTTCTAATAACAAATACACAAAAAAAAGGACCAGTCCATGTGGATTGTCTTCTAATCAAAGTAGAATAGAAGAAAATGGCCTAACCTTTTGGAAGTTAAGGTGGGAATTAGAAAACAGAGGAGGCATAACTAATACTATGTAGTCTTGAATTAATCTCTCTGTTGCAGCTCATTTTCTATTGCGTCTCAAACTATGTAGTTCCCTGTAACTTTACAGACAGTAATAAAACCCCATGCCACACAGTAATGCTTTAGTTAAAAAAAACTGAACGTTTGGTTTATCTGAACGTTCCACATGAAATACTGTTTTTACAATAAAGGCCCCAGTGAAATTCTGTATGTTGCAGAATTAAGCTATAAACAAAGTGTCTGTGGAAATTTTTAGACAGAATTTCAAATGTAATATTATCCTAGTCATCTTCTGTTAGATAGCACATTGCTGTTAGTAATATCAAAACTGTTAATGTTGAAATAAAAGTATGTATCACCACACGCACGGTTTGGGTTAACAAGGAGCTTTTATAAAACAAAGAATTGTATTGTATTGTGACTTGGCATTGTATTGTAGCATTGTGTGAATTTTAAAAAATAGCGGGGGGGGAGGGGAGGAGCAATACAATTTGCTGTTATATCATTAAGCCCAAGTACAGATGAGTGTTCTCCAATCTGTGAAAGGGATTATATTATTAATAAATTGCATTATACCTAGTATTTGGTGATAAAAATGAACTGTTGGGCTGAAAAATCTCAGGGAGAAAAATAATAAGGGAACTGGAGATTTCATAACAGTATACTCAAACATATCAGTTTAAGATCTCATGTTTTCTTTTTCACAGCTAACTTTAATAATCTTCTTCTCCTTTCAGTGTCTACTGTAGGATTTGGATTTGTGCTGGATATGGGTTTTTTTGAAACAATAAAGCTGCTACTTTGGGTTGTCTTCATAGACTGCGTAGGCGTTGGCCTCCTGATTGCAACTCTGATGTGGTAAGTCGTGATGTCTGAAACTGACGTCAGTGTTGCTGTTGGGACACCGATAGTCCTCTGCTGTTTGCAAGACACTTGGTTCTCTGTTTGGGGCAAAATTATAAAGTGTGTATTGACTATAGGTTTTGTGCTGTTGTGGTAATTGTTTCAGAATGTTGCTTTAAAAAAGAACACATCCTTTCCTTTACTATTTCCTGCAGAAGATGAATGTTCAGAAAGTCTGCATTATGATGAACATTTCAGCTTGTTTTCTTTCTTCTTGTGCTGGTTAGTCTTCAGCAATAATTCCAAATGAAAAATGTGGTGATCAAAGCCAATTCTTATTTTGGTTGAACAGCTTAACTAGAGTAAGCCTGAGGATGATTATGTTTAAGTAAAGTAGGGCAATATACAATTGGCCCATGCTTCTTGCTGAAGATTTTAACTGTTTCCACTACAAGCAATGTCTGTTCTATTTCATGCATGTTGGCTTTGTTGCTTTGGTGGTAGTCGCTGCCAGTTTTGTCCTGTGATGGCCAGAGACTTACAGAAGGGGAGAGGCAGTAGCGAGTCAGTTTATAACCCAGGCCTCAGCACATTATAGATGTGTCCTGCACCAACAAGGGAACCATGAACCAACGGGAAGCCACTGTTTCTGCACTGTGGCAAGGGGAGAGCACCAAAGAAAGAGTTTTTATTTTACCAAGAACTTTTTCATGGTAGTGGCGGAAAACTTACAAGGAAGCAGGGGCACTTAAAAGAGTTTTTAGTAACAGAGCTGGCATGTTAAAGTGATGCCAATCGGAAAAGGGATAGATTCCTTTCAAACAGTGGCCTCGGGAACTCCCGCTTGTAATTGCAAAATTGAGGATGAGGTACATACAAGAACTGTAGCTGATAGATGAAGGATCCATCTGACCTACTCTCCTGTCTGGGACAGTAAGCCGTAAGATGCTTGGGGAAGAGCATTTAGTAATGCTTTCCCCCTATCCTCCAGCAATTTGTGACTTGGCATGCAGTCTCCTGAACCAGAAAGACTTCAGCATCTGCTGGTTTTCCTCCGTCCTTCAGTCAGCTTCCTACAGGCCTAAATACCAGTCACCTGGCTCCAGTTTGGTTCAAGTCCCATCTTCCAGTGCAGGCTCACCTTTTTTCCAAAAGTTTCCCCCATTCCTAATGAGTCTAAACCCCTTCTTGCCTCGCTTCACCTTGCACCCAGGCTCTGCCTTTCTGACCCTGCCCTTAGCACAAAAAGTATGTCAGAGAAAGCTACCATGAAAGCTCTGGTCTCTTAACTTCTTATTTCTGAGCATGTATTGACTTCTTGTTCCTCTTCTAAATGGGATACATTTTCTGATGTCAGCAGAACTTCAGCTGAAAAAAACAAAAGTCTCGAGGCTTGTTCCGTAGTCTGTAACACCAGGCAGCGTGTGCTCTGTTAGTGCTTCTTTTCAATAAGAAGAATGGGCTCATCTTCTAGAGTGCTAGCCTGCCCTCCTCCTGTCCTTGAAGCGTGCCATTTCTGTAGAGATGAAATAAACCATCTCTGTGTGAGGTAATGCACATGTGGAGGGATAACCTGTGAACACTTTTCTGAAGTCGTCTCTGTGTGTGTATAAGGGTGGCACACTGCCTGAGAACTTGTAACTGCATTGAGAAACTATAGCACCGATCTATTTTAAAAAAAAGTTTTGGTGCTATATTACCCGCAGCATATTTCAGCTGCCTGTTGAATGCGAGGAATGTAATTACAGTTTTAACAGAAACAATAGTCTGGTCTGCATAATTCTTGCATATTTTTCTCCCAGATAGCAGAAACTTTGTCAGGGTACAGAGTTAGGATCGGATGTGGCTTACTGTCTCAAACCAGCGTTTTGTCAGTCAGCTTTATACATTCACATTGACAACATTCTCAAATATCTTTTCATGTAGGTTCATTTCTAATAAGTACTTGGTGAAGCAGCAGAACAGAGACTATGATGTGGAGTGGGGATATGCCTTTGATGTTCATCTGAATGCCTTCTATCCACTTTTAGTCATTTTGCATTTTATCCAGCTGTTTTTCATCAACTGTAAGTAGAATATTTTGTGCGCTCTGCTTCAAAATCATGCTCTATCAAAACAGCTGAGAGCAGTTGTCTCTTTCAGATGTCATCATATCTGATTCAGTCATTGGGTATTTTGTTGGAAATACATTATGGCTGATTGCAATCGGCTATTACATCTACGTGACATTCCTAGGATACAGTGGTAAGTAACGGCAACTTCTTTTCTATTTGTTTGACTAGAAACAAGAGCATGATTTTAGTCTATTATAAATTTGGTCTTGGTCTATTAAGCTGTAAAGCAGAGGCTCAGCTGGATGTTGAAGTAATTCTTTCTTCGTGGTAAAAGTTTGATAGAAATTTACCAATCCATGTTTCCAGCTGGGTGGACATCTTAACCAAAGAATTTATATTCTTCACCATGCTGAATTCCCTTCTTGTATTAGAACTGTAGCACCACAACTTGTTTTTCTTGTTCCTGTGTAAATCCACTTCAAAATGCTTGCATTGGATAAAAATTCTGTAGTGAGTTTAAGACTATAGGTTTAGGTAAAACAGTTTCCCAGGGCATTACCGATGCCAATTAACTCAAGTACTCTTTAATCCGTGAAAATGGTAGGACTACTAGGGCAGAGATGACAAACCTGCCCTTCTAAGAAGGCTGGCAGAGCAGTACTGTTTTTTCTTGCTATCTTTCCCCAAGGCCATTCTACATGAAGCACCTTTTTTGAAAGAGCACTACTTTATACTTGCTTCATTGTTGCTTCTGTTTCAGCATTGCCCTTTTTGAAGAACACAGCTATTCTTTTGTACCCGTTCGCACTTCTCATCATGCTCTATTTGATCTCATTAGCATGTGGATGGAACTTCACCAAGATGCTTTGTTCCTTTTATAAATACAGAGTGAAATAAAACCAAGACTTCGTGTATCTAATGTTTATTTTTTTTCTTAGCTGTCTTGACAGTAAAAAGAACATTTTGTAAATGGTTGTAAATTTCTCTTTATTGTAGATAATTGTAAAAAAAGTTTGAAGTGTCCTTTTTATTAAAATATTTACAACAGTAAACATGTTATTTTTTTCAAATACTTTTGCAGTACATTCCTAAAAACAAGTTACTTGTAGGTCTCTGTAGCTTAAATTTAACTGCAACAAGTCTATTTAGCATAACTCTTACTGCAGATATTTTGCATGTACTGGCATAAGCTCTATATTACGAGGGTTTTAAGTGACACGGAGAAGCAGTTTTACTTAAGAATAATATTGGAATACCTTGCCTTGAGACTGTGTGAAAGTATGGATCTTAATAGTGTTGCAATGGTAAAGCAACAACTGTCTCTAGATACAGAACTGTCCCCTCCTTTCATGAAAGAACTTGAGAACAGATTTATTTTAATGACTACTTCAAATATACATGGACAGCTCTGGCCCACAGAAGAAACAGTGATGAAAGGCACAATTAACATGACCCATTCAGGTTTCCAAATATAGCAGCAAGTTTTTAAACCCAATCTCCAGAAGTCCAGTGGGTATTATTAGGTCCACCATTATGAGTGGCAGGTCGATGAACGTGGAAGGAAAGTACAAGTTTAGTTTGGCTACAAGGGTGGGCTCGTGGCAATGCCTACAGCTGTAAACTCCAGAAGGCGGGAGTATAAACTGACCATCGCAAATGATACCTTCTAGAAAATGAGGATGACAACTCTCCAAAGCAGAGTGGTCAGTATGAAACATGACCACTAGGATTCAGTTTCCAAAACAACGCAAGAGTAGACTGGTTACAGTAAGACTTAACATTTCAATACGAGAATTTGATCTCTAAGGAAAATCTATATCTTAAAATACCAAATATGCTGGCAGCGCATCTTACAGTACTGTGTTTCAGCCGCTGTTAAGGCTTGAAGAGAGTCGTGTTCCCCCTCAGCAGACACTGAGCAACATTCCCCTTTTAACAAGGAGAACACTGAACTGCTGATCCACGGGAGGTGAAGGATTCCAGTCAGGACCTGCTCCCACCCCGGCTAACAGCACGAGCTCCCGTCCTGCAGGCAGCTGCAGCCCTACTGTACAACTTCTCCCTAACAGGAATGCTAGCACCAGTGATCACCCACTTCGGTTCAACAGTAAAAATACTTCATATTTAGTGCCCTGTGGTGCAATACCATTGAAACCAATGAAGGACTCGGGGCTTGTGTACCTTCCCTTTAGAGATATCAAAGTTTGTCCCCTTGAAAGAAGGCTTCATCATTCTCAAAATTAAGCTACTTTAAGTTCTAGCTGCTCACTGTTTACAGCAGACATCAGCAAAACCCTTAAGAGACCACTAAGGTCAGAAAAGTGACACTCTCAAAGACTAATTCATCAGGTCTGCTTGGAGTGTGTTTTTTTTACCTCAGCAATCAATGCTAGCCTGAAAACACCAGTTGTTTAATAGCCTTTCAGCATTATGCTGGTGATGGTAAAGATGATTTAAAAATGTAAGGGTTTTTCTCCCTTTCTACTACAGTTACTTGCTTTAGCTTTTTCAGAATACATCCTTCCTAGTAAGAACACATATAGAACCTAGGGCTAATTTATTTCAGGGGAGCAAGGTTTGAAGAGATTTAATTCTTCTCCCCCCCACCCCAAGACTAAAATAATATTTTCCAAGTTGGAAGCAAACTACAAATTACTACAGTACTTCATCTGGAGCAAATATTTCCAGCAAAAAAACAGATTACTGAAATGATAATATACCTGGAAAAAAACGAAGGAAAAATGTCACACAGTTGTTAAATTTTGCCAAAGACTAATCACACTCCAGCCCATTCAAGGAATCATGTATCACATGGGCAAAGTATAAACTACTTTGCTCTAAGCTGACTCAAGGTATTTAAAAACTGCTTTTGAAAGGGCTAGGCAAGCAGCGATACGACAGAAGACTCCAGTCTTTTATTGGTCCATGAATCATATGGTTACCTGTTTGAATTTTTCTAAGCCATCTTTCACTTAAGAAAAAACAAATGTATCCATATGTATATTTTCTATCAATGCAAATACATGGTTGAGATGCCTGCAAAAGCGCAAAGCCTTATACAGTGCTTTAGAAACACTCTTTAATTAAAAAAATGAAAAGTGCTAATTTGGGATCACATCCTGTTCACATTATTTACAAAGCTTTCAGTAGAACTACCCACTGAACGAGCAAAGCAAGATTATACTGACGGTCTTGTATTTCCTTGGTCCAGAGCAATCCTGATCAGCTCAGAAGAGTCAGTGCTCCTATCAGCCGGTCTGTTTGGCATCCAGTAGAAGTTAAGAATAATTTGCCCAGATAATGAAGGTTTCTGGTAATGCTTTTGGTTTCACAAAAGTTCTCTTTTCTGAAGCTTTAACCTCATCAGAAGGAGCTAATAGGATCATAGGATAATGCAGTTTATTTTGAAACACTTTCCATTACTTGACTACTATAAGATTCAGTGGCCTAGAGGGGATTTTTGAGGCCACAACAAAAATAACTTGAAATGAAATAACTGTAGGAAAAAACTCCCAAAAATCAGGTAGTAGGTTTAAGATGCTGAGAGGAACTCTTGTCGTAATACTGTAACTTACAGCTGAGACATGCAAAAGACACAAGCCTTGGAGTATACCCAGTCATGAACAGTACCCAAGCTAATGACTGTTGAGCCAAACAGCCAAAGCAGTCTTACTTGACCATAATTCCAGGAAGGAGACTTGCACCACTTTAGCCTGACTTGGGGATTGGAATCTGAAAGGTAGAAAGCCCAAAATAGCTGTCTGCAGAGATAATTAGATCAAAAATACTTTCACTGCTTTTTCTATATCTCAGCAAAATTTCCAAGCAAATTTGCAGTACTCTCTGATTACACCAGGTCTAAATTTACCTGAATAATACAAAATATGCTTTGTAGAACGTGGCACATTTATTTAGGGAGCATATAAGCTCAGGAACATTTAAAGTGCTAAAGCAGCCCAGAGTATTTCCAACTCCTGCTAGTACAATGTAATAAAAATGCAACAATCTTTAGAAAAAAACGCCACATCTTTTACCAAGCACTAGTTAATTTGTTGTCTTTCATAAATTTCATCTCAACATTTTTGGAAACTAAATATACTGGTAACACCAGAGTCCTGCAATCAATGTGGTAAGGGTTCTATATATTTAGATAGATTAACAATGAGTCATCTTAACTACTGTGAAACATCAGGAACAGTGATGCTTTGAGAATAAGCACACAGCTTTCTTAATAAGCGGTACCAGTAAACTTTTGAACTCATGGAAAAAGATGAAAGTCACTGTCAGCAAAACTACTTATATTAAGAAACTGCAATATCTAACATATTTCTGCAATCTAAATGGTAATAAATAGCTATAGTTTAAATTACTTGCATCATTCATTCACAGGCACAGCTGAGAGAAAACCTAAATATTTTCTTAGACCTTTGCTAGCATGGCAATAATTTGATGGCACAGCATTATACATGTAACGAACTGGGCTGTGGCACCATGGTAGGCTAGATTCACGCAGGATTCTGAGCCTATTCACCCACAGTCCGAAATCCAAGAATAAACTCCATTTATGAGGCCAGTGCTTAGCTTATGCCCACACCCTCTATGGGCAAGACGAGCTTTCCAAGTAACATTTTATTTACACCATCTGATGCAATCAGAAAACAGTGAACAAGGCCTGCCTGGTAGCTTTCTACTTTCTTCAACTTATACCAGTCAGTCTAAACAGAAGGTCTAATCTCTGTGTACAAATCTTGTCTTGCCTGTGTCCTCAGACAACACAGCTGAAACAAAATGACTGTGGTCTGTAGAAGTAGTTAAGCTCTTAAACTTTAATATTGCTGAACTGTCAAAGCTACGACACAATTTTCCAACAAGGCAGAAGAAAAGACAGGTTGACTCTATATCCCAGTGGCAATGGCTTTCAGCTTGCAGTGCTGCAGAGTCAGGTTTAGGCTCCTGCTCCTTACAAATATGTCATGAAAAACAGGCAAATCTATTAGAAGGACTTTCATGCTGGAGATAGGAATTCAAGATGCCTACTCTAGATCAGGGATCCCGCAACAGGTTTTGCACATCTGTGCCCTGACCACAAAGATGTTGGGGATAACAGAGGGGTTTTTCCACAGGGAAAACTGGGCCAGCTTGCGAGATGTCAGTTCCAGGAGGTCAGTTCACAGCACAGCTGAGAATCCCCAAGCCAGGGTAGATGCCTCCCTCCAGTGTCAATCAGGCACTTCATTCCTATTAAAGAGAGGAATTTCTGCCTCTCCTCTTCCTGACCATTTCTGACTGGGTAACTTAAATCTTCCCATGCCTGTGTCCTTATACGTAAGCACCTAAGCAGAAGGACTCTTGAGAGCAGCGGCAGCATTAGTGCTGCAACAATCCCGCTCTGGATTTAATCCAAACCACTTTCTGTTCCTGACTGAGTTTCTGATTCAAGATCACTGTTGTTTTCCTTGAAACAAAAAGGCAGGATACTAACTTGAGGCCAAATTCAGTTCCTATTAAAAGTTAGTGCGAGTTACTACACTGATCAATAAAGGAGTCAAACTGAAACCTTGTTCTTGAACAACCGAAGAAAATAAAAATAAACCGTAACTACTCACTGTAACATATCTACAATAAACACTGCAATAACAGAACTTTTTAGAAGGAGACCTCTGTAGATCAAATGTATCTAATTACTATTCATTCTTTTGATAAAAGGTAGCCTCTGTCACTCCAAAGCAAAGCTGGAGAACGACTTTTTTTCAGTACAGAAAATGAATTTGTCCAGGCTAGGAAATGTCTACAAAGATTGTTAGAAAGAACTGTTTGGAATTGAAAAAATTCTTCTAAAATGCAATGGATTCAATCTAAAATCACTGCAGATTTAGTAAATAATATGAAACAAGACATTTCTGCATGCTTTTTATGTGGCTACAAACTGTACATAGTGGAATTTCATAGCCCCAAAGAATAACGCTCTTCAGAACTCTGTTAATGCCTCTGAACATCATTCAGATTCTGTGTACAAAACTACATAATTTAGAAACTTAATCTAGGTTTTTCTAAACATGGCAGTATATTTGAAATATGGTATTAATTTATGTTTGCATCTCCAAAGAAAAATGTAGAAAGATAACTTAAACTAGAGAATTCATAAAAAAAACTAGATCAATTTAAAATTTTACTGCATAAAAATATGTACTTTTCAAATTATTTTAATAAATTAAATATCCCTAACATTTTAATATATATCCCTGACATTCTATAAAAGAGGGTTCTTGTTATAGAAAATAAATGGAACTCCGAAAGTACCCCCTTCATAAAACATATTTAACAATAATTTTTTTTTTTCTTCAAGGAATGTAACAATATGTACAACTTCTCTGTATTACCATACTATCAAAATAGTACAGATTAAACGTAGCAGGGTTCTGTAACCATAAGATGGTAAAGTCACATTAAAGTGGAGGACAATTTAGGCCTCAGACGAACGTTATCAGTGTGGAGCATCAGTTTCTGGATGGATCAGATAAGAAGGGGTAAATACAATCTTCTCATCTACAGTAGATTTCACAAGAGGTAGAGTTCAAGTGAAAATGAAAGAAATTTGGAATAAGGTGCATGCTCAGTATTTTCAATTCGTGACTTGCTAAGGATGTCAGATTTTATAGGAAAAGTTTTCAAGGATTCTTTCTTTTTCCTCTAGAGCAGATTTCCATGATCAGTTTGTAATCTTTTTAATATGAATCTGAAATAGAGAATCAGAAAAAAAGAAGTCATCTTTTAGGGTATTACATTTCTCCGTAACAAGAGGTAATGCTGTTTTCACCGTTAGCCAAAATTTTGAGCTTCAACACACCGACAAAATCTCACATTTGCCAGTTTTATTTTTAAAAGCTTATACCACCTCTCACCTCATTCAAAATTGCCCAAACTGCTGAATTTTGTATCACTGAAAGCCGGAATGATGAAATAGGGTTTAGGCTGGGGTCAACTGTTCCTTCAGCTACACCGTTTTCAAATTTCCCTGCAAAAGAAGCAGAAGTATATCCTCAATTAACTCCTATTCAACAAACTAAAGTACAAAGTCTGCGTCCAGAAAAATGTATCTGTAGTATCACAACTCACAGGTGAAACCTATTGCTGGTGGCTGTAGAGTTGACTGGTGTCATTCCCCAAAACAAAACACAGCCAGTGATTTTTTATATCAGATTCAGCTTTGCAGCAGCAAACAAGATGGCACGTATCATCAGAGCACACCGATCTGAACAGGATTACACATAAGCATAAAAACTCTAGAACTGCCTAAGGGTATGAGCACCTCAAACTCCGGGAAGATTTTGGCACAGGTTTTCATTTAATACCATGGAACTAAACATGGAGGACCTGGCTTATGTGTTTTCGAGGAGGATTAAGGACAAGGGATATCATTCCCGCTTAATGTATTCCTACTTAAAGGATCTTCAATTATATAAGAATGAAAAAGAATCCAATTTAAAAGCCCAGTTAGACCTTACACTTAAAACATATACACAGCAACTGCAATTCATTAAGACGAAAAAACTTGCTTTTGTTATAACAGGGATGCCCAAGCTATGACCAGCAAGCTAAATACAATCCATGAGTAAAATTTCTCTTCCTTGACAACAGGTATCCTGGTACCTTCCCCAACAGCCGCTTGGCTATGGAAATGCCAACATCATCCCATGACGAGACAGCTGATTGTCCGTAGGGTGGGTTCAAATCCAGGCCAAGCACAACAGCTCACAGAGAGGCACTCATGCAGTCACAGAACAGAAGAGGTGATCTTATACAACCTGGAAATACCTCTACAATAATTTAGCCAATAGATCCTGGCAGAGGAGTTGGATGTAGCTGCACTACAACTACGAGTCCCACTAGGTCTTTGTTTAGTACATCAGTCTCAGAACAGAAATATTGGAAACAATATTAAATAAAGCCTACAAGGTCACGTACCCAAAAATGAATGATCAAAACTCAGTTTTAGGGTTGTTTTGGTTTTAATGAAAATATCTTAACTGTTGCAATAGTAACAATACACATTTCTTTCTACTGTGACGTACCTATCCTGAAGTAACCATCCTCTAAGCGTTTGTCTTTGGTTTCTTTGCTTAATACCAGTTCTTCATTCTAGAACAACAAAGCACAGATGAGAGCATTTATTTTGACATATGACTTCGCCAGGGAAAGACAAATGTGTGTGCACTCTTGTTATATGTTCAGCATCCATCTTGTCTGAATAATTATGAACCAGCCTAGAATAGTTATTTGTAGCCTTAGACAAGCCAATACAAAAAAACCGAAAAGCAGCAGTTTTCCAGAACTGAATGCTATTTGGCTTCAAAATAGAAAAAAAGTACTTTAAGTGCCCCACGTAACTGGCATGTTAACTGCCACGTGAACAGCATACATAGCAGATACTGGCATACACAGCAGGAGAAAGCAAAGGCAGGATCTTGCCACCTTTTCCTACAGTTGAACCAGAGATTTCTCTCAGGACAAATGAAACTTACAGCTTACTTTTTGATGTAAAATCTGGGTGAGATGAAAAGCCATCAGACCAGTGAGGGAAGCATTGCAATTATCACTGCCTCACTAAAAAGGGATGGGTATCAACAAGTTTCTTTAATAAGCATGGAAAAATGAGATTGTAGACCAGAGCTTCAAAAACAGCTCGAAAATTACAACCAGAATCACATGATCCAATACTAAAAGACACACTGTGAGAACTTCCTAGGAATCAATTAAAAATGCTTGACAAAACAGGAGATTAAATCCATCAGCTTTTTTTTTTTTTAATTCCTATTTTAAGGGAGGCTGCTGAAAAAGTGGTGGGTTTTTTGGGGGAGGTTTTGGGTTTGTTTTTTTGTTTTGGTTTGGTTTTGGTTTTTTTGTTTGGTTTGTTGGGGTTTTTGAGTGTGTCACTCAAGTCCCAGACAAATCCAGTCTGGGGGCACTCTGGTTTCTAAGGGTTGTTTTTTGTTTTTCTGAATTCTGCTTAGGGAGGATCAGGGTCAAAGTACCTGAATGGGCTTCCAGCTCTACTGAAGTCCATGGTGGAGAAATCGTTCCATCAGGACAGTACCTATCATTCTGCAGCTGCTGTCCTCATATTGGTGACATTTTCTGCTGACACCAATGGCTTAGGAACAGGCCAGATGCAGAATTTCCTGTTTACCTTTCCAGAAATTGCGTCAATAGCAATGGGAGCTCGGTAGCATTACTTTCTTAAGGGATGCTACAGTTTGAGGAATATTTCACAGCCAAGTGTAGCCAAAAAAGAGATTCTTGATGTACATTTTTTCTCATTATCTTGTGCATTCTTGTGGTATCTTGGGCCCAGACGAAGTGAGGGCTGCTGCTGGTTTTTGTGGTTGAATATATTTCCAAAGGTCTTGAGAAACAAAACCCATAAATCTTATAATATGATATAATATCCCACATATTGTGTTGTATAATTAGAATCAAACTGACAAATTTCTTTTTTAGGGGTGAGGGTGGTCAGAAATTCCTATTTTTGCTCGCTACCAGGAAGGCAGACTGCAAGAATGGAGAAGTGAACTCCTCCATGATCACTGACTTCAAAAAAAAAAAAAAGAAAAAAGAAAAAAGAAAAAAAAAAGGGGGGGGGGGGGAAAAAAAAAGAAAAAAAAAAAAAAAAAAAAAAAAAAAAAGGGGGGGGGGAGTAAAAAAAAGGAAAAAAAAAGAAAAAAAAGAAAAAAAGAAAAAAGAAAAAGAGATTCAGCATATGGTAATTTAGGCACAGATTTCAAGATACCTACACCAGGTCTATGGGAGAAGATAGAAATACTTTGCTGTTTTAATACTAATTAAGATAAACTTGTCTGAAGTAGTATCTTAATCCTCTGACAGAGTTTTGTGATATAAATGGTTAGCTATTATATCTAGTTCAAGAAAAAGAACCCATACCATCTGGCTTCAAGCAAAAATATACTTTAGATAGCATAGTGCCCTCCTGAGATAAAACTCAGACTGATTTATGGAAAAAAAAAAAATCAGTGGTCCAGAGAAAGGAACACATTTGGTTTAAGAGTCCAGATATTTCAATATGTAGCAAGGTTTGGATGTGTGTCAATTCCTGAACCAAGACTTTTTCACTAAGTCAAAAAGCAGATTGACTTAGCTTTCCCATTTTCCAAAATACACAGGAGAGGGAAGATTGGTTATTTTTTTGTTCTAAATAGTAGCAGTGAATTGGAAGAAAATGAGCTTGTTCACCTTCAAATTACCAACAGCACTTGTAGCAGACTGCACTCTGAATGAACATCTGAAGAGTTACAATAGTTTTCTGTTAATAGATCCAATTAAAAAAAAGTATGAGAGCATCAGAGCATCAAGATCCGACAGTTAAAAAAAGCATCATCCATGTCTCCCTCACCCTGTTAAAAAAGTCAATAAAATGAGGTTTTGCTTTTATCCTATAATGGAAAAGACACAAATCAATAAATTCATACCTGAAAAGGCAAAACTTCCACAGTTGTGTTTAGAAGTATGTCTCCTGGATGCTCTGGATTGCCACTGTGAAACAAGTACCTATAAATGAAAAGGGAAAAATAAAACAGTCTACATAAATCAGTCAGAATTAGCAGCTAAGTTACCATCTTACATGTTAATAGTCACATTACAGATGTTACAATGATAAACGTAACTTTTATACTGGACTTACATCAGCTGGCGATAAGATGGTTTCACATACTACCATAATTGAAAGGGCTAAAGTTTTGCATTTTTTGAAGAGCAGTTGGGCATTATTTTGCTTAGAAAGATACTTTCCATAATCTGATCTTGACAGATTGCATTATACAAAGTGACCAACACTGTAGTCATTACTGCCTGGCATGCACTATCACCTCCAGAAGCAGGAGCCCTGCCTTCCCTCAGCCTCTCCCCATTGCTCTCCACCACACGCCATCCCCTCCTCGTGCCCACAGGATGAACTCTGCAGATCCATTCTGAACCAGTTCTGGGAACTTATCCAAGTCAACATTTTGCCAGGCCAGTTTTCCCCAAGACCAGCTCTCCACTCTGGTTCACTGCAAAGTCTCAGTAACGACTGTGCCAGGAATTCCCAACCCACATCCACACCCTTAATGTTACCTGAATTCAAACTCCTATTCCAAAAACAGATTTTTTTTTTTTTTTTTTTTAAACAGAAGCATATGTTTTTGACATGTATACACACACAGAAAAGGACCTTTTT
Source organism: Fregata magnificens (assembly GCA_013389945.1). Classification (NCBI taxonomy): domain Eukaryota; kingdom Metazoa; phylum Chordata; class Aves; order Suliformes; family Fregatidae; genus Fregata; species Fregata magnificens. Next base: position 212,640 of record WAAD01024726.1, read on the forward strand.
TTTAACATATATATACCGGTACAAAGTCCCTGTTACCCTCACTCAGTTGTGCATTTAATGAAAATTCCTCTTTTTTTTTTTTTTTTTTTTTTTTTTTTTTAAACTAGGACAGAGTAAATGTTTAAAACTCTATCAAAACCATCCCTATACATATCGAGCAGTGAAGTGCAAGTGTTCAAATTCTAGCTCCCCACTCTCAAACAGCTTTTGCAGTACTACGCATGTGTAGATAATGTTACAAAAGACACAGTTTAATTCCCCTTTCTTTATATGTAACACAAACTTCATATTCTTTTGAATACATATTATGTAAACAAGTAATAATATTTTCTACCACTAGGTGGTATCAATGCTTGAAAAATTGTTCATTTCTTACCATTTTTTCTAGTGGACCACCGAGTTTATTCAGATTACTGTCAAAAACTACCTAGATATTACACCTACTCAGATGCCACTTTTAACAAGCCTATTTTACTTTCAATGCGTTTAAATGAATATGTAAAATCTATCAACACATTTCAAAGCTTTCTTCAATTGGAACTCAGAGAAATTAACAGTAAGCACCATCGTCGACATTAAATATATCACCAGCCAGGGACAAAATTAGTTCAGAAATTATCACTTGATTAAAATTACAAACATTAGCTCAATTTGCAATTTATTAAGACATAATTGGAGATGTAAATTCCAGTTTGTCTTTATGCAATATATCTGAAGCCAGGTAAGTACTTGCCATTAATCCATACTCCATAGCTACAAGACAAGTAGAAGAAAACAGAGCTCTCTGACCCTGACTTAGAAATGTCTGTGATCCCCAAACGATAGAAGTAATTTAAAAAAATACAAACACACACACATATATATAAAATATTTCTTTTATCAAGGCTCAGAAAAGGAGTAAGACAGCACACTGATATAAGAAAGCTGCATCGATTTCTATTGCACTGGTTTCAGCAGAACTGCGCAGATTGAACTGCAAAACAAAACTGGATTCAGTAAGCTTCAGCATTGTGTGTGATTCAAGAAAAATAATTTCCCCACTGTAGTTTAATCATAGAATCATAGAACCACTCAGGTTGGAAAAGACCTCTAAGATCATCAAGTCCAACCATCAACTAACACCACAATGTAAAGGTTAGTCAATTCTAAAGTACACAAGCTACCTAAAACATCCACAGTTCTTCCAAGAAAAATCTTGTGACTTTTTCTAAATGTTAGTGACATCCAAAAAATCTCAAAGACTTAAATTATCCTTTCTAGGAAGATGCCTTTATTATATGTTTCAGTAATAAGCAAAACAAAAAACTCTTGACAAAGCTGGCCAGAAGAGGACTAAAAGTATATTCTGCTGTCTTCTGACCGAGCAGCTCTAACTTGCCATCCTTTAGTCTGTCAGGTATCTTAATCGTTACTGGGAATTTTTCTCTTGAAAACACTGAAAATTCTAAGGAGACTTATTTTAGAATGCAAGTGCTCAAACACTCACATCCAAGGTGCTGCCATCAAACACTCCAACCAAACCACAGACACAATGCTCTTCCTTAGTGTTTTCTAGTTCACAAATCTTATTTCTGAGAAGACACACCTAAAAAGCCACAAAGAAACTCCTCATGATCTGTGATCACTGTGCTATCAATGAACAATAATGGGTTTGGGATGTTTGGGTGGGGGGTTTTTTGGCAGAGCGGGCAGGGGGGAAATGGTGGTAGTGGGTTGTTTTTCTGTGGGTTTGGGTTTTTTTTTTTTGGGGGGGGGGGGGGGGGGGGGGGGGGGGGGGGGGGTTTGGGGGGGGGGAGGAGGGGGGGNTTGGGTTTTGCTTGTTTTTAAAAACAAGCCTGTGACCATACAACCATAGCCAACCATTTCTCCTACTGTGCTATCAACTTTTGAAACTGAAGTCTGGTTTCCTCCCCCCAGCAGTTATCACTCCATTAGGGCAATGCACTCAAAAGCGGGCACAATGCCAAAACAATTTATGGAAGTAATTAATAAAATCTGATTTCCAGACTTCCATGTAATCAAACCTGCTTTTTTAGTATGTTTTCTATAACTACCTGTCTACCCATACGCACACACATATATAACATATGCATATGCCACATCTTATTTAAAATTATGTTTAGAAAGGAAGGGATATTTTTATATCTGAGCCTTGCTTGAACACTTGACAGATAACACCTACTTGGACAGAAAAAGTTACACAGATTAAAAATAGGAGTGTGAATATACATACACAGTTCACATCTATGATCAATCTTTTGCTTAGAAATAAAATTTACAAATTAAAAAAAATTATTTGAAATAAAAGTTAATTTACAAATAAACAGATACTCTACAGGTCCTAAAGGAAGCGTCCTTAGCTGTTCTTTTGTAAAACTTGCCTCCCTGACATTGATAAATGACAAGTTTTCAAGGTTTTCAGACTATGAAAGATTTTTCTGGATACAGAGACTGAAAGACACGGAAGTCGCTGTGCTTTTTCGCTAAGTTATTCTGACATCTGTCCTGGGATTTACAGGTGACAGTCCATGTAAACACTAAAAACATGCTGCTTTTTCTCTTTTTCCCTTCCTAGTTAACTGACATTTTTCTTAGGATGGAATCACTAAGATACTCTTGTCTACCTGCTGCTTAAACATAACACCTTCTGAATCATTCTTTCAAATTAAAATTCTGAAAGCCATAGACCTCTAAATACAGTAATTCCAAACAAATACGAATTCACCTAAAGTTAAAAAAAAATACTACTATTACCTTATGGAATATTACTTCACAGCTTTATTACAAAAAACAAACATGGACACATTTGGACATTCTTGATGGAAGTCATCAGAGAAAAGTAACTCTAACTTACAACTGGTAAATGAAATACTAATGTAAGTGAACCTTAGATAACCTTTTTCTCTGGCAGTATCTTTTTAAAGATGCACAGGTCAAAGATAATAACTAGCTACTGTAGATATTCAAAACCAGAGACAACCTCCCCCATGCCAGAAGTTACTACATGTATGAACCAGCCTGCATACATTCTGGTCATCACCTCAATGTAGTATGAGGAATAGAGGTTGCTAGACATTAACATCTCATGTGGCCAAAAAAAATTACATAGTAAAATTTAAAGGGCACTGAAGGTTTAAAACAAACAAACAAACAACAAAATGGAGCAAAGTCAAAGTTGCAAAGAAAACTTCAGTTGTCACGTTCAGTTATTTGAGTATTTACTCAAATTGAGGGTTTGACTTCTTCCTGTGGAGCTAGGTGTCCCCTATAAAATCAAGTCAACCAGAGGGAAAAAAACCCACAAAAACCAATAAGCTGAAACAAATATTCAGACACATCCTAACACACAAAGGGAGCAGTGGGCAGAAGCATGATTATCATTAAAACACTGACAAAAGATATCATTAGCTTGCCAATGCAGTTAACTGTAACAGTACTTTAGAAGCCTACACTCAGATTCAGAACTACCCCAGTAGTGAGCAGCTGGATTCTCATTTTTTGTAACATCCCCCAAAAGATGTGTCTAAATTAATATCAATATTACTAATCTGTGCTGTTAGCTTTAATATTCTTCTTTGAATAGCTAAACTTTTCCATCTTGCAGCACTAATTCATCACCTGTACTTACAAAAAAAAAAAATCCTAACTACACACACCTCTCTTACCTTCCTCCTGTTTTGCTTACATATCTCTCTTCTTTCACTCACATCAAAGCATATTTAGGCCCAGAAAACTGTTATTCTATTACCTAATTTGTTTTCTTTTAGGCATTAAAAAAAAAAAAATCTGTCTTACTGTCTTTTATATTTTATTTAAATAAATAGAAGTGCCAAGGATTTTTTATATATATATAAAGTGTGATTCTATGCATTTTTTATTTTGTTAAGCAATTAAAAATTAGAACAGAACATACAATAACTTTATCAGTAACTTATGGCAGCTTTATAAAAGGAAATAATATAAAAAAATTCTTTAAAAAGCACAATTCACATCCACTGTCAATATATTTGGGTTTTGTTTTGAAGGAGACAAAAGACTTATCTCACTTCATGCTAAACACAAATATTCTAAGAATCTGTTTATGAACGCAGGCCTTTGTGCTCTGTAAACATCAGGAATCAAACCCTTTTCTCTACGTATTCTCCTTACATCTCTTTTTGGCAATCTGATATATTATAGTATATCACGTTTTCCAAAAAGGAAAAGAGGTAGGAAGGCAGAGAGGAAATGTTTCCTTCCACATTTGAGCAAATTATCCATAGCAACATGCAGCATAACAGTTTTTAATTCTGCACAACATGAATTTCTATAAAAGTAACATTCAGTCAGCAAATTTTTGGCTCTCTACAGATGCCATCATCCACTGCAGGAGTCATTATTCACCAATTCTATCCAGTATTTTTGATCACTGGATGCCAATGTGGTAAAAGAAATCTGATCTACCTCCTCTCTGTCATTTTCCCAGAATCCTCATTACAAAATGTTATTTTACTGTCACTGGAAACCGGTATTAACGATGCATCATTTCCTCGTGCAAAATAAAACGGAAGATGAATAATTTCTTTTCCCTCTCTCAAGCTCAATTTCTTCTCCTATCCTTTATGCCTCTTACCCACTCTTTTGCAAAAATTGCTTATACTTAAAAAAAAAAAAAAAAGCTTAATTCCTCAAGTCTCTATATATACACCCACCAAGTACTCACAAATAGGTAAGTAACCTAATGGGAGCTTTTCTATCTTGTTGTTATAGTTTCCGATTTGGAAAAACAAAACAAAAACAAAAAAAACCCAAACCAAAACAACAAAAAAACCCCAACCAACCACACCAAAAAAAGAGGAACATTTACCCCATTAACTTCTATGCAAAATGCCTGGTAAGATTTCATTTTCTCTGCCAAAACCAGCCAGTCTAACTGTCCACATATAAATTGGGCTGCATGTTTGAGAGCTGCAAGGGATGAATTCCCCATTTTTACAGAAGTGCCGAACCAGCACACCAAAAGCAGAGAACTTTCCCACATTTGTCAAAGGACCACAGAGTAGCCTGACTGAAGAGGTAATGGGGGGATTTTGGGGAGTGGTCTGAGTCTTTTTTTATCCAGCACACACCTAAGAAATTCATTTTCTCACACCACTTTAAAAGTCAATCTAAATCTTTTTATAAGGTTACCCATACTATTTCCTAACTTTCTTCAACTGCGCAATATGTGTAGGAGGCACTCAGCTGGGTAAGAAAATCNGTAGAAAGGCTTTGGAGCTTGTTTTGCTTTGGTTTAATATATGTGTGTGTGTGTGTGCGCACATAAACTTTTTTTTCCCCCAGCTTAATTCTCCAGCAGCACAGATAACAACTCATTCAGTTTTCTTAAACATAGGCATTTGCTGCCATTTAAGATGCACTTGGGTATGAGACCTCGTCACAGGCTGGCAAGATGCAATTATGACATCTCAGAGACTCAAGCCCTTCTGGAAATCAGGTGAAGTATTTTAGGGTATCTCAAGTAGCATTAGACATCTAACGTTCAGGCAACAGCATTAAGCCTCTAAGATTTCTGACTAAGAACTGTAAACCGAGGAACACTGCCAAATACACAACTCTTGAATATTAGTGCCATTAAGGAGGAAGCAGCATGTCCTTGGCTCAGGCAGCTCTCTTCTTCTGTCTCTGATCCATACTTTGGGGCTTTTTTCCCCTTTCATATGAAGTTCTTGCCTCATTGTTATGGGCAGGGTTCCATGCCCAGAGCAAACAGCATCAGTGGCTGGAAGCCTGCCTGCCAAAACCCCGCTGTCA
>WAAD01024726.1:223273-241673 GCA_013389945.1 Fregata magnificens
AAAAAAAAAAAAAAAAGGAAAAAAGGAAAACCTGTTGCCTCCCTTCAAAAACACAAGATGGCTTTCAAAAGCGTATTTTCTACTCTTAATTCCCACAACCAGATATATCTCCCCACCAGGTAAGTCTTCCTAATGCTCGGTCCATTTTCCCTTTTCTGTGTTTCAATCCACAAGTCACAGTTTTATTTTTGACTGCCTCAGCAAGCATCCTTGAAATATCAGGAATAATGGCTCCACTTGACCTTCACCTACCAAAATTTGCTGCTGCTGAAGTTAAGTAGACGAACAAAAACAAGTCCCCAATAATTTGAAATTGCAACATCTGTAGCCCTAATCAGCCACTGACTTCAGAAAGGCAAAATACTGCATTTTTGAGGACACTGTGGCAATAGAAGCTAAAATCATAATAAACATTTAAATGGCTTACAATGATAGCTCAAACAATGTTAAACTTAAGTCTGAACAGGTAGCATCATTCTAATTGGTGGACTTCCTTTGAGGAAGCAACAGAATACAAGATGTTCCATTTCTTCTAAAACTACAATGCATTTCTTCAATAAATAGAAATAACAACCAAAAAAATCATCCTCTGCTGCTGGGACTGTTCTTAACACAGCAGGTAGACATAACTACCGTAGGCCTAGCTACAATTTTCCAGGGCACAATAATGAACACTATCTTCCCACCTTTTGCACAGATAATTAGTACTTACTCGTTTCCACAATTCCCTCACCATTAAGGTAATACATATCAAAAAGTATTTTCTTCAGACCTGTGCATGCCATTTTTTAAATAACATTGCTGACCTATGATACTTGCTAGAAATGCTTTCCAAAATTGTCATTGTGCATTTGACTCATCCTAATCCACCCAAGATCAACATTTGCTGCTTACAGTTACCCTATTCATAACGTAGGTGGATATAATTCTTTTTAAACAAACCAAAACCAAACACACAAACTGGACAATGTTTACTTCATAAATTTGAAAAGGAAAATTTGATCAAAAAGAAATCAATGAATTCATACATCCGAGTTGAAAAATACGTATTTTTTAAACTATTGGCACAGGATAAAAAAGATTCTGCCTTTAATCCAAGGAGGTAAGGCAGTCGTATTCCTCAACACATGCATCTTGGAAAGCTAACCAGGAAAGTCTTTTAAAGCATAGCAATCAACTGAGAGAGTAATTTGATACCTCAAAATGACAAACTTGAGTTTCATAGGTCAGACTACTGTGGAACAACATAGTAACAAGGAAACTACTGATCCTCACTGTTGCGCTAAGCCAAGGTGAAGACTTAGCCTTTGATTACGTACCACGGCACAGAAGTTGACTAATTGGATTCAGTTCAGGACTGCAAAAAGGGCTGCTTCCCAAGAAAAGCATCCAGTCAAATTGATCCAAAGAAACTTTGCTCTACCACGCTATAGGTACTGGCCTCAAAAGAACATATCAGGTATGTGAAGAAAGGAGAAAAGGAATCCACTAACATAGCAACACTTAGACACTAAATAAACAATTTATTTTACAAGTCTTGGACTGCTATGTTGGCAAGACAGTAAAAAGCAAAGCAGCAAATGAGTCTCAATAAAACTAAAGGATCACTACACTCTACAGCGCAAACTCTATTATCCTTATTTAATCTGACTAGTAGCTAAAAAGAAGTCACCTTTAGTCCTCTAACAAATCACGGATATTTGTATTTCAAGGGCACACACACCCCCTTTTTTTTTTTTTGTTAGATTTTAATTTTTTTAAATAGGTCAACTTGGAGTCTTAGCACGGTGACTTTTTTCAAGCCCTAAAGCTACATCTAAAAAACATTACCCTTCAGAGTTCCCAGCTTTCAGGTCTGGGGACATCGTGATATGCTCCAGCAAGATTTCTGATCTGGACAATCAAAGGACCGAGGCTGCAGGGCACAACATACTGTACCACACACCATGCTGTACAATTGCTCTGTAATTAGAAGCAGACCAACCAAATAGAAATAGAATCAAATTGGCTTCTTTTAAATTCTCTTATGAACTGCCAGAGAAGCACTGGTTTTGAATTGCATTTATCAAAAAGGCTCCGGATTAAATTTGAAAAAAAAAAAAAAAAACCCCAAAAAAAACTAACACCCAAGCAAGATAAAATTTACAGTAGTAAAAGAATTAGGGGGAAGATACTGAAGATCATAGTTTCAGCTGAACTCCAAAGACCTTATGTCATTTCACTTTATTTTATAATGACAGTGCCAAATTCTACCTTAAAGTATTCTTGGTGAACAAGCAGCTTTAGATATGAGACCAAAGACAAATAATTACTAACCTTTCTACATTGACTGGTTTGTCAAATTTAAATAGAATATAATCCCCAGCAACTGGTGTGACAGCCCAGAAAAAATCTTCCCCTACGTAGGTTTTTTCTAGCGTATGCCCTTGGTAGACTTTTAAAGATGTCGAAACCTCTGCAGGTGGATTCACATGGATTTTATGCAGTAATGGTTTCAGGAAGTCTTTATCCTAATTGAAAGAAAGACAAACATCATGCTGGTCAGATAACCTGTTTTATTATGTTCTTTTCCCAAGTGGTTACACTTAAAACAAACACTTGCATCAAATGGAAAATGAATGCATTACTCATTTTGAGGTGTATCAGATCATCTACTGATTAATAAGATGAACATGCCATTAAAGTAAAAAAAAAAATTAGAAAAAATATCCCCTAGCAAAAGCCACAAAAATAAGCTGACATTAGCACTTCTTATACTTGATACTAACCAGTTTAAATCAGATTTCATTCCAACTGGAGTTGGAATACAACATGCTTGAAAATGCCAGACAATGAGAAAATACCTGTTTTCTCAAAGGCTACAAAGCTTTTCATTTAATCAGCCTGCTCTGGAAAGGAAGGAAAATTTTAGCTACTAACTGTGAGTTTCTGGATCTTCCCTGCTAGAGAGGAGTGGAGGCCAACATGCTGGAAAAGAGAAGGCCTGAAGCGTATCCGTAGGTTAGATTTCTGTCGATCACAATGTTTCTGAAATGGGGGGGGGGGGANGAACCAAAAAGACTCAACAAGAACCCAGACCTATTTATCCTGTTGTTCTTGTTTTCATTCCAGAAATCTACCAAGACTGCTGTGCAAATATAATACTGTTCAAGGTTCTTGCGCAGAACCTGTTTATTCAGTCTTTCAGCAAGGGTGCTACTTGAGAAATGAAGGACCAAAATCCAAAGTTTATTCCCCATTCGGAACCTTCTCTATGACTGCTATCCAAGCAGTAGCATTCTGCAGAGCCTCAGTGGGGATTACATGAATGAGTTTATTTTAGGACTCTTATACATGGAAACTAACTAGACTTTTGCTTTTCATCCTATTGCATCCATCCCCAAAATCTGAAAAATAACAGTTACAATGCCTCTGAGAACTCTCTCTCTAAAGCTCTTTTTGAGATTAAAATCTTGGTAGGAAGAAAGACTCTTTCAGGACATGCGGTAACCATAATACACAGTATGCTAGCCTCCAGCTCACCAAAACCAACTCATTCACCATCATGAAAACATTTTAGAAGCTTTATAATAAAAACAAACTTACAGCATCTTTCTCAGGGTTACACACTTTCACCCAGAGGATATGGTCCAGGAGCCAATCAATAGGTTTCTCCTTATAAAACATAAATATGAACTCTACAATAAGAGTGATATCTGGAGACTGGAACATTTTACCTGTGATGACATTAAGAATAACTGGAGTTATTTTAGATTGAAGATAACATTGTCTTTAGAAATCAGTGAGACAACAGATGATAAGTTTGTGCTGAGACAAGAAATGTTAGCAATGAACAACTTGAAATCTCAATGTTATTAAAAGCTTCATACCTTTCAGCTATGCAAAACTAAATAAAACAACTATTCAAACAAGAACTCGTAATATATCTTGGTGCTATCAAAATATTCAACGTATACTACAACACAGTCTGCTTAAGAACAGAAATTGTCAGTCTGCAAAAATAGAGAAAGAAGAGTTATGGATTCATGTCTATTATCCTCCATGCCACATGTAAGCTTCAAGCATCTGAGACAAGGAGCTGTCACAAGTGTTATCTGCCCAGTCATGCAACTGCAGCTTTTGCAGGTACAAAAAGCAGAGATGGAACACCTACCACTAACACCAGATCCTTTTCTGTAGAAAATCAAAGGGGAAGAAGAAGCTACTAGAACATAACCAGAGAGAACACAACTTTAAAAAAGAGAGACAACACATAGTAGCGACCGGAGTTTTTTCTGAAATGCATAGGCCATCAGCAAACTCATACTAAGGGCATTTCCAACTAGCTACACACAAAGCAGTCAGCTGCCTAGTAGAAAGTCTAAGTCCCTCCCACAAACAAAAACTGCAGAACTTCTTCACCAAGTACTGCCATGACTTTGGGGCTTCCAAGACAGCATACTGCTTGGTCAAGTACAGATGGACTTCTGAGTGGCACTGCGCTACAGGATTCTTGGGAATCCTGCAAACTGTGAGGCTTAAAGGAAGCCTTGGCAAAAGAAGGAAACTTACTGTTGATGAAGAAAGTCTATTTACTATCAACAAGAGCAACTTTTTACATGGTTGTGGAATACACTTCACCACCAGTACAGGTGTCTGAAGAGAAAGGTGGCCAATACACTGGGCTATTTTGTTAAACTGAATGCAGCACTTAAGAAAGGTGGCTTGTATGAAGACACCGCTACCAGGAGCGACATGTAACTGGGAGTGGGGCAGTCCAAGGCTGAAGACAGACTGACAACAAGTGCTTGCACCAGGGACTGAGTGCCAACTAAACTCCCAAAGGCAGTTCCAGATTTGAGGGCAGATTCAGAAGACATCATCAGATTTGCAGATGAAGTCTGCCTCTACTTTGCTAGGCCACGATGGAAGAGACAAGGGAGAAAGACATTACATGACCACAAATCTCTTCGGAGGACACTGGCTGAAGTGATTCAGTTGTGCAGATGGTGCTGAAATGTGGGCAGTGCTGACTTAGACAGGCATGGGCCCTCGGGGCACGAGTGCATTAATGCATTGGAGTCCAATAGAAGCTATTCTCCAATGCAAGTCTTCTGTCTGTCCACACCTGGGAGTTCTGTACAACACACCAACACACAGCACTTAGGCATGTGACTTTTTTCCCCCAACTTGTAATCTATGAGGCCTTCATAGGCTTTTTAAATAACAAGTTCCACAAGTGGTAGAGGTCCTAATATTTTCTCCTTCTACATTTAGGAAGAACAGCTGGAGTAGACATTAAGAATAGGTTCCTCTCTGAGGTGGCAAAAACACTTCCCACACTCATCAGAAAATGGGATTTGGTTCTCACCTACAAGAGGACAAAATTCTTTGGAAAGGCCACCAAGGAGCTGTATAGGCTAGTCTGGATGACAGACAAATAGGGAACAACATTTTGTATGAAGCTTAAAAACTGTCAGCAGTGTAGCACTCTACTTGAGCAGGTAGCTGAGTGGAAATGAAGAAATGGTGCAAGCAGTCTACCTTATTTAGCCATTAAGGAGGATGTTCAGATTTATATAAACAAAGAGAGGATATACCTGAAGTATCACCCTGAACCAGTACTACACAAAAGGTAAAAATTTATCTAGTCTTAAGTGATTAGGAACATACATTTCCACTGTGAATGTACATGTGGACTATCACATCACTCAGAGCCAGACATTCAGTTACTTCTCTTTCTTTCAATGATCACTGAAGTCTGTAATTCATAGAAGATTATCGCAAGGCAGCATAAAAAAAAAACCCCAAGGAGCTGGGAGTTCAAATCCCTGTTGCAACAGGGATGGAAAATTTCTCTACTGAAACAGGTGACTGAGCCTGGCACATTATACAATATCTCAGAGTAGATACAGAATGCCAGGTTGTTAGCTTACATACATTAGCAACAAGGATATTTTTAAGGGAAAGCATGAAAGTTGCAGGGGCCCTGTTACATGTGCTCTGACACTGCCACGTATCAGACTCTTACATATGGAGATTTGCTTTGAGAATGCCAGGATCTCACATTGCAAGATCCTTTATTTTCTCAGAAAGAGGATACATACTTAGGAGATCACCTAAAGGGCCTCGTCCTTTCCAGAAAACAGGTCTGATGCGATCTCATTCCCTTATGACTTGTATGAAATTGGATAAGAACATAGCCAATGAAAGAATACTTATTTTGGAATTCTGAGATGAGTTTGGAGGGGTCTGAGCAAGGCTACATCATGATGCAGTGCAATAAATACAGAAGAAGCATCTGACAGAAGTTACAATTATTTCACCTGTTGGAATGATGCTATATTCATAAAGCAGACCATTCACATAGTGGAGTGGAGAAGGAAATGTGGTAAGACATTAACTGACCTGGCATTGCTAAATCAAAGTTGTCCCTTACAAAAACCTTTAATTTGGCTGTTTATAAAGCAAAAACATTGACATCACTCAGAAGTGCTTGTTGCAATGAGGTCCTCAAATAGGCATCTCCACTTGAAAATACTCTGTAGCTTTGAAGCTCCCACTAAACAAGGGACAACTCCTACTAAACTAGGAACAACTGCAAAGCTTTCTTCTTTAAAGCCATAAGAAAGATGTTATGATTTTTTATTAATATATTGTTACTACTTACACACTATATTGTTGACATATTGTTTAACATTATTTGTGGAAGTAAATATTTACAAATGGGTACGAAACAATCATATGATTTGTACAATGTTGTGTAAAATATTCATGCAGAATAACACCTCTTTCAGCTTGTCACACTTCCAACTAAATGGGCTCCCAATTTTCCTGGTGATTCATCTCTGCCTACTGCTTTCAGTAGCACACGGCAGGAGAAGAGAAAAATATGAGAAACCCTAATCAAACACCAGCTGAAAAATGGGATCAATCAGATGTTTCTGGGACTCAAACCATCATTTCTAGATGACACCTGCTGAGGTAGTCTGTCAGTCACACCTGCTTCCACAGGAAGTGGACTTTTCCATGTAGTGTCAGAGACACACAATATCATGTGACTCAAAAGACAAAAACATCCCCACATTATTGTTCCAATCTCAATGGAAGCAGACTGATTGAAGAGACAGTTTATCCTCTTCCAGGAGGTATATACATATATATATATATATATACACACACACACACACAGAGATATATATATCTGGAATCCTTTTCTTCTTCTACCAAAGGACAGAGCAATAGAATCACACTGTACATTTTTTCCTTTGACTAGCTCATCTTCTGAAGAGCACAAGGATTACAGTCTTCAGTTGTCATCTATGGTGAAAAGACACTCACAGACCATGTCACTTAAAACCTGAACGTTAAGGTACAGGATCCTTACCTATAATTAAATAAGCAGAGAACAAGACTGAAGGTAAGAGTAGGAATTTACTCTTTTCCCTAATTTAAGTTATCCTAATTTCACCTAAAATAGAAACAGGATATCAGCAAATTATTTACTTCCATATGGCCAACTTGTCTAGGCCCAGAGGCACTTTCCTCTAGGCCTAGATTGGCATACTACTGTCAACCATGCAGTCAACCACCCATGACTCGGGGAATAATCTAGCTAACATGGTGATGTCACAGGATGCACCAGGAAAAGAAACAAACACAACAAAAAAAACAACAAAAAACCACCCCCTGATACATCCAACTGCAACTAGTCAGAATATGCTAGGAAAGCATCAGCTGGCTGTACCTGCACTAGCATCTTCAGACCCAACTGGCCTCTCCAGATTACACTGCCCAGCACTGTGGAAGGGTTCAACAGTGCAGACAAAGCCTTCTCACTTTAATTCATAATGATCACTGGAGCAAAGATGAACGGGGAACACGCTGCTCCTGAGGCAAGCCCTCATCTCCCTTCAGTAACCAAGGACAGACATCCACACACTGCTTGCTGAAACGCTGTCACCGCCTTCCACACCCAGCTTGGCACAGCTTTGCCCCAGCTCCTTGCCCTTCAGTATAACACAGCATCCACTCATCTGTCATTTCTGTCTCAGGACATCACCAGCACAGTACAGCAGTAGTACCATGGATCAATGTCCCCCTTTTCTCCTCCAGAGCACTCTTCCTATGCCAGCTCAAAAACAGGCCTCTGCAGTGAAGCTCCTAGTAAAACAAGTCTTCAAAGCTCCGGACCTCTGACTGTCCACAGCTACTCCTTGTGATGGAAAGCAGCCCAGTACAACTCCTACTCCACAGATCCGACACCCCAGCCCCTCTGAATCCAAACCAGCCAAGCCCTTGCCTAGCCCCTCCTGAGCGACGGTAGCAGCAGCAGCCTGGCTTCCCTAGGGCACAGCCATTCCCCAAGAGTAAGAAGCAGCGTTTGCCAAGGTCCTGCAGTCCTGTGGCCTCCCATGCAGCTGCAAGTGAGTAAAGTGCTGTGACCCATGGAGCCATTAAGATGCCATCCAAATCCAGCCTAGAGACTGCCCACTGGCCATCCCCAATATGCAGTCAAAAAATCATCAAGCCAAAGAGACCTAAGCAAAAACTGAAGTCAACACGCACTGCCTCAAATCAAAGACAATGTGAAAGAATTGAAGCAATGGCTCATCTTGCACCGTGTTCATGCACTTGGTACAGTGCACGAGAACAGACATAAATCAAGGACATTGCTGACAAAATTTCAGAGGATTCAGATTCTGGGTGCATACAACCTACCCTTGGAAAGAAATTTCAAAATCCAAAAGAATTAAGACTCAAAGGTAAAATCTTGTTCCATAAATCCCTAGAGATTTACAAAATGTGGAACAATTCCTCCCTGTTATTTATCTACTATTGATAAAAGTGAGAGCCAGGACTGAAAAAAAAAAAATATTGTGGAACATTTTCTGCTATTTATTGTGCCCTGCTACGACTTCTATCTGATTTTCAGTCCATTTAAATGCTATCCTTAGTGAACTATTCTGGCCCTCTCAGTATTTTGTTGGCAAGTACAAGACACACACAAAATGAAAAACTTTGTTTTCTATAGTTCTCTGAACTGCAAATATCTAAATCATTAATTTTCATTCTTCCGCATAAGCATCATTAAATGTATTCAGTCTACACCAACAATAATTCTATACCTGCAAGCACATATTCTAACTATAGCTGAAGTCTTTCAATGCTTTCCCTGTTAATTATATGCAAATTATTGGCATTAAAACCAGAACCTCTTTGAAGTTATTTCAATCTCAAATATTTGACTTGATCTACTCTTCCCCAAACTTCAACTATGTGGACAGCTTGAGCAAAACTGTAAACAAAACAACTTAGAATAGTCAGAACAACAGGCCTTAAAACACCAGGGCACAGTGAGATTCAGAGGAACTGTATAAGACAACCAAAAGGCTTATTTCAGACCACTCCATTGAAAGTCTGTGACAGCTGGCATTATAGCTACAGCGCAGGGTATTGCAGATCCTCTGGAAAACACTTCAGCTCACAGGCAGTTGGGAGACGAATCAATATTTCTCATATTGATCTCCTTCTATGGCCGGGTCACCCGCCTAGTAGGTGAGGGCAAGGCTGTGGATGTTGTCTACCTGGACTTTTGTAAGGCCTTTGATATGGTCTCCCACGGCATTCTCCTGGAGAAGCTGGCAGCTCACGGCTCGGAGGGGCATACACTTTGCTGGGTAAAAAACTGGCTGGATGGCCGAGCCCAGAGAGTGGTGGTGAATGGAGTGAAATCCAGTTGGCGGCCGGTCACGAGCGGTGTTCCCCAGGGCTCAGTTCTGGGGCCGGTTTTGTTCAATGTCTTCATCAATGATCTGGATGAGGGGATCGAGTGCACCCTCAGCAAGCTTGCAGATGACACCAAGCTGGGCGGGAGTGTCGATCTGCTCGAGGGAAGGAAGGCCCTGCAGAGGGATCTGGATAGGCTGGATCGATGGGCCGAGGCCAACTGTATGAGGTTTAACAAGGCCAAGTGCCGGGTCCTGCACTTTGGTCACAACAACCCCATGCAACGCTACAGGCTTGGGGAAGAGTGGCTGGAAAGCTGCCCGGCGGAAAAGGACCTGGGGGTGCTGGTCGACAGCCGGCTGAACATGAGCCGGCAGTGTGCCCAGGTGGCCAAGAAGGCCAACGGCATCCTGGCTTGTATCAGGAATAGTGTGACCAGCAGGAGTAGGGAAGTGATCGTGCCCCTGTACTCGGCACTGGTGAGGCCGCACCTCGAGTACTGTGTTCAGTTTTGGGCCCCTCAGTACAAGAAGGACACTGAGGTGCTGGAGCGTGTCCAGAGGAGGACAACAAAGCTGGTGAAGGGTCTAGGGCACAAGTCTTACGAGGAGCGGCTGAGAGAACTGGGACTGTTTAGCTTGGAGACGAGAAGGCTGAGGGGAGACCTTATCGCTCTCTACAACTACCTGAAAGGAGGTTGTAGTGAAGCGGGTGTTGGACTCTTCTCCCAAGAAACTAGTGATAGGACGAGAGGAAATGGCCTCAAGTTGCGTCAAGGGAGGTTTAGACTGGGCATCAGGAAGAATTTCTTTACCGAAAGAGTGGTCAGGCATTGGAACAGGCTCCCCAGAGAGGTGGTGGAGTTGTCATCCCTGGAGGCGTTCAAAAAAAGGTATAGACGTGGCACTCCAGGGCCTGGTTTAGGAGGCATGGTGGTGTTAGTTGACGGTTGGACTTGATGATCTTAGAGGTCTTTTCCAACCTTAATGATTCTATGCTTCTATAAAAAGCTAGTAGGACTTTCCCATGTTGTGTCAGAGACCACAGTGCAAACCAGAATCCAGAAGAGCAGAAGATGCATCTCCTTCCACAGAGCTTCTTAGGGAAACAGCATACATCTCACCCATTATTTATTAGATACTTGACAGCACTTAAGACTATGCTTTCAGTTTAAAAAAAAAAAAACAAAGGAAGCAACTTCTGCTCTGTGGCAGAGGTGACAATTCTATAATCCTGCTGTCAGCCTAAACAGCTGCATTTGCCACTTCCCCATGTAGTACATGCATAAATTAGATTTTCAGCTCAGAAATACACTATGACAAAAAACATTTTTATCTAGCGAACTTGCAAGCTGATCAAGGTTTCCAATAGCTTACAGTGAATCAGCCACACCTCTTTTTGAGAGGTTATTTCTAAATCAGTAGCATCTAGGCAATTCAGTGCTCTACTTTCTCTCTTAGATATCTACATATAAAACTCATCCCCAGTTACAAACAACTACTTTTGCTCTTCTCCATAGCTATCCGCATTACCAAATTACCACAGTATCAGTCTGCATCAAGATCCATAAAGGGATAGCAGAGATGAGGCAAATCCACATTACTTGCATAACATTTCTATGCAATATATGGTTATAGCACACCAATGTGTCTCAAAGTCAGAAGTTTTAGTCAGTTTCATGAATACTAATTTTTCTCTCAAAACTTAAAAGCAGGATAAGTAGCTAAATTGGGAGAAAAAAATCTAATTTAATTTTCTAGGTGGGAAAGCAACATTAAGATGTGTAGCCATAGCTAAATGCATCTGAAATTCCACTGATATCATCTAATTAAAAGAAGGCAAGCAAATATGATACAAGGAACAAAGGACAGGGATGCAAGCAACAGGAGCTAACAGCTAAATTTAACTACAACTATTTTCAGAGCATACACTGAAAAAAAGTATATAGACAGTACAGAAAAACAACTTTAAAATATTTTTGAACAGCTGTGCAGCCAATTAAGCCAAAACTCAGTATTAAGAACTATCTACCCACCCCTTCTAACTTAAGACACTGTGCCCTCTATAGCGACACTGAGAACAGAAAGGGGTGTGAAATACACAAATACACAAATAATAAGTGATCTGAAATACATCTGCATGGGATAGACAGTGCATGTCCTAAACTGTAAGTTGGTTTTACGCCCATTTTGACATGTCAGTCTTACAAAACTGCAATTGGTAAGTGAGTATGCTCTACTACTAAATTAAGTAAATGTAGAATGAATATAAATTACTTCTATAGCCCAGAAACTTCACACAGAATTTACATTTAAAGTGCAATTAGGACTGGAGCTAAAACTCTAACCCCAACTAAACCCACAATTTAAGTTTAACTGTTCAAAAGTAGAAACAAAGCCCAATCAGATGCTGGTATTCAACCAGTCTCTGCAGCCACAGAATCAGAATTGCAAGGGGCTCCCCAACAGAAAAGAAAAGTCTATTTAGGGCAAAAGCTCCAGTAAATTATTTAAATGTTTATTTCTCCATGACAGGCAGCTTCATTTCCTGTTTCTCCCTTCCACCTCTGAGGCCACAAAACCAGTCCCCTAACTATTTCAGCAACAGTGCATCTCTGTTGGTAGGCCAAGGCAACCAAGCAGATTGGTTATGTGGTGGCCAGATAGACAAGGAGACTTCCCTCTGCCCTCTGCCCATTTCCTCTCCTCCCCTCCCTTGTTTCTGTAGGTTAGACTGAAAGGCAAATGTACGAAGTATCATTTTGTACCCTGACATAGCATGTTTAGGAGGCAACTACTGTTTTCCTTTCTACTCAGTGAACCTCTGAGACCCTGAAAGTCAAGGAACTATTGCCTCAGCAGCACAACTGATGCTGAGCTGGAAACAGGATACTACTTGCCATTCACACAGTGCCAACATTCTCAGTGCTACCATTATGGGTCACTGAGCTAAAAATTAAGCCCTTCTCTAGAAAGTAGATCCAAAGTAAAAAGAAGAGAACAACAAGAATTCCCAAGAGAATGACAGAACTCAGGACTGCACTTTATCTGTTACATGTAGGATCTTCTTCCTGTTCTGAGCTCAACTTACAGCCTTTGCATTGGAATCGTTTGTGTTGACTACATACAGGAATCTCCACAGTCTGCCTTAGCTTTCAGTTTTTCCTTGCATATCTCCAGCTTAGCGCTTTTAAACAGATCATCACTGCAGTAATGAAATAACCTTTTGATTTGTAAAATCCCTTCAAAATTTCTCTTTCATTGCTTTTCTGTTAAGTCTAGTACCTCTCAATGAAAACATATTAGTGTAAGAGCAAAGAACCATAAAGTAATTTCAACAGCAACCTGGTAGCCAATCCACAACAGTCCGAGATGCTCCATTAGCTTCTCTCACCGTTGTTCATTGCAAATGACAGACTAACTACACCTAAGAAGGAGCAGACTGTCATAACTTCTCCTTGATGGAGTAGAAAGGTGGAGATAGAACAGGCTTTGCAACCAAGACAAACTGATGCCTCCTGATTCTTGGAAATTTTGGCACAAACACCAGCGAAGTTGTTTTACGTGGAGTTAGTTTTCATGCTTTTTTCTTTTACTTCAGTCAGTTGTGTTTTAATGAATTTTTGTTTTAATGGCAGCTAAATTTAAAATAAGTCATTCCTTGCACTTCGACTGTTAGTATTTTTATAAATTAATTAACTTTCGGTTATAAAAATGCCCTCTTTTCCAACAGTTTGAGTTTAACTCAGTAATACAAAAGTATATGAAACAACTGGGGGAAAAAAAAAAACCCATGAGTTAAACCAGAGTTCCTAAAAAGCCAATGAATTTCTACTTCTTGATCTATTTCCAGTACAAAGAAGATAGCTTTGAAGTCAGATCACTATTAATTCACAGAGTCTGAGGATGAATGTGTTCTTTCGAAGTACTAAAGTGAACGTTTTCTTACCAATGAAACCCAGCTGAGAAAATTCTAGAATCATCCAATCTTCAGAAGCGAGCTGAAGTGCAAAATTTTTTATTGTGCTGAAATAATTCTGCTTGACAACGATGTCATCTTCAAGCTAGAGGAAGGTAGCAGTGATATCAACGTAAATTAAAAAAAAGCACCAGCAAAGCAATAGGAAAACGTACAGCTAGGAAATACTGATTTATAATATATTGCTAACACATAGCCATATATTTCTAATGCAAGCGCTGCTATAAAACCTAGACGCTATAGCCAAGAATAACTATTGTAGGGATCATAGTCTGTCTATTTGTGGAGAACTAATCCAGAATCTTGCTGTAGTAAGAATCCACAAACGTATCTCAACTTATTACTTCAGAACATTGCTCTTCTAGCTTCTCTCTTCCGAGAAAAATCATCCACGAAATAATGTTAGACTAAGTGACATCATCAGTAGAACAAGTAGAATATCTGTATTATTTGTATGCAAACGTGACTCTGTTTATTCATGCACCTAACAGCACTGAAAGAATTTCTCCTCCGAGATGAGAAGCCAAGAGACACGTTGTCTACAGAGGTGGAATACATTTCACCTGGCTTTAGCTGTCCAACAGAAGAACAAGTGCATAGTCCAAACTAATCATCTAGTCTGGGCAGCAGAACTGCCAAGATGTGATGCTACAATCCCTTTAATTCACAGTAAGTGCAGGCCACTGCTTTAATGATCCTGCTTCTTGATCCTTTCTCCCAGTGCATTCATGCTCTCCCCCTTGTGCTGGCACTAATATTTGTACGACTAGTTTCAAAAAGACTGTCTCATGTTATTGGCTGTGCAGCTCCCAGGAGAGTGGAGTCTCCAACAGCCCTCCAAGAGCAGTCAGCATAGCTTTGTAAAAACTACATGAGATGAGTGAGGCTTTATATCCAAAGGGCACAGTCCCAAAATCTAAATAAAGATCATAAGCGCAGTTACTCACTAAATCTGCAATACCTGTAGGTAAGGCTTCTACTTCAAAGCAGCAAGACACAATAGGAACAATTCTGAGCTAAATCAAATTTAAGAAGAATTGCTTAACTGTTCTTGAAAACCTCTTTAAAAAAAGAAAAAAGAAAACAAGTCTAGCAACACATTGAAAACGTATCTATACACAACTGTCATATTAAAGTGATGCTGCACTTGCCTTCAAAAGAAAGTAAAAATGGATTTTGGCTCCATTTCCACTTAAAACTATGCTGGTGTTTTCTGCCTAGGTGACTCAGTAGTAACTCATTTGGAGGACAAGGAAAAAACAGTAGTTAAGCTGGCTGTGTTTCTTCACTTTTTTTACTAAGCATCTTAAGATAAAATAAGTCGCATAGGACAAATTACTTTCTACTTCAGAGACAGTGTCCTCCACAAATTACTTCCTCATATACCATAACCTCCATACTTAATGCCCTCCTTCAACTATGGAATCAATTTATCTCTGTTCTGTGTAGGTCCTTCTGAGGTGCCCAACAGCATAATTTCTGGAGACTCATTTGAAAACTTATCTCAAAACAAAGAAGATAAATTTACCTGAATGTAATAAACCCCCTTTTTCTGGGCATACATCATAAGAAAACAATAATCCAAGTTTTGTTTTGTTCTCCATCTGAAATTAAATTAAAAGCTTAAGGATTATGAAAAAAGTTATTTCAATACACGCTGGCAATGCAAAGTAAATCTCACTGTGAAGAATGATGCATATTACTGAAATGTTAGGACAGCTGCTTTTGGCATTGTTCCCTCGGGAAATCCTCTCTCTGAAAAAAAGGAACAAAGCTTTCGCCTTATGCTTTAATACAGACATAGAACTGGTTTAACTTGAATCTGATTTTGTGAAAACTACCTGACATTTCACTAAAAACACATGTGCATTTTAAATGGTAATTCAGCAGGAATTACTGGGGTTTACACTGTATTTCAGGAAGAAAAATAGTAAACAAAGAAGTCTACATACAGCAAAAAAGTATATCAAGTCTCAGTTCTGCTCCCAAAATTTAACGCTAAATGAATTCAACCAAGCATAGCATTAGGTTCTGATCATGCACAGAACAGCACAAAGATAGGAATGAGATGGATTCACAGAGCACTTTTAGCATCCCCATACTTTCAAGAACTACAGTAAGAAAACATTTTAAGAATTCACATCCCACTTACCGTTTCATAAACAACGAAAGTGTGGGTGTGGGAGGAGATGGGAAAAGATCTGGGGGAATAAACTAACCTCACTCTCTCTTTTGAGTCTCCAAATGTCTCTTTCAAGTTTGTCAAGTCAGGATAGTAAGTTGCAGGAGGGGCTATTACTTCCACCAAGCCAGAACTGATCTCTGTAGAAAACCTGTCAATGCAAACATCCTAAAGTCACACAAGAGATTCTGAGTTCTGTAGACTTCCTCCTTGCTTTCTGTTGGTACAGCTATTACGTCTGGTTGCAACAATGATTTATTCAAACAAGGCATGTAAAATAAAATTAGTATATAAAAAATTGTTGTTTTCCTTAGCATCTTCTTCAGAGCAGTATAGCCTCTTACCCAATAATCAGAATTCTAACTAGATTCTAAACACTTCTTTTGCCTTTCTTTTTTCAGAACCTAGTGATTTTTTTTTTATAGTTCTCTTTGAACATATGCAATACAAGGCCCTAACACAGATGTCACAAATTTCCATTCATGTTAAACCAATTCCATCTGTTTATGTTGCACCAAATAATTTAATCCCATTTATTGTTTTACAATTTAACTGACTGAATCACTGCCCCTTAATTTGTCATCTATTACTTTGTTGTTCAAAAGTCCAAACCCCCAAGAAACAAAAATGCATGAGCGCGTATTTCCAGACCACCTTTTATTACTTATCACAACCTGATTTAGGAAAAAACAAAAAGCAAACCCACCAATAAGCTAAGAAGTCCCCCATTAAAACTACAACTTACTCTTTTTCCAGGCTTGCAACAACACTGTTAACATAATCAAGATCAGTCTGGAAAAAAACAAACACAAAAAACAAATAGAATATTTAACAGTTTTGGAGCTACACTTTAAAAGAACCCAGTAAAATAAACATTGGAGGTAGCTGTACTTGAAAATCAATTTCAGCATGTAAGATATTTGAGTAATACAGGAACACATCACATGTAACTATGCTTTATGTCTAATGGGAGAAGAAAATTTTTTTTGTAAACAGAGGGGAACATTTGCCTCATATCTGCTTTTAACAGACAGTTCTAATCCAACTGTTCGTATTTTCTTGCAACCTCTCATTCTCTTAATGACAAAATGNTGGAAAAGTCTAGATCACCTAACTTGCCAGAACTGGCCGATTATTCAACCTGTTCACTTGGTCATACACATGCATTCCAGGAAAAGAGAGTTTGTGAATTCATAAATGTGACTGAAAATCCTAATCTTTGTTATACTTAGTAATCTAATAATTTGACATACTATTTATCAGCTTTCTAAAGAAAATTTACAGTCTATAAATCAACCCAGATTCTGGTGGCTCATGNTTCTAATCCAACTGTTCGTATTTTCTTGCAACCTCTCATTCTCTTAATGACAAAATGATCACTCAGTGTTTGTGTGGGAATAACTTCATATTATTGTTATAATAATAATAATATATATGAAAATATTACGAAGGAAAGCTTTCTGGAAAACAGGGCATTGAACACACACTCTTCTTTCAAACATACATCTCCTAAACTTTGCATTTAAAGCGTGGATGCCCCCCCAACCACAGACGGCAACAAACATGCTGTTTCCTAACTATGGTTGCTTTTTTGCATCAGAGATTAAACTTGAGGGACTATCAATCCTATCAGTCACCCAGTTCTTAAAGATGCACAGATTCTAAANTAATGCAGATTATCATTAAAGGATTATACACACAAAGAATAAATCCTTCCCAAGCATTTCTATAGAACCATTAATCTTGTTTGATAAAGGTGCTTACCCTTTGATCTTAAAAATCACCATTCCTATTTTTAAAGATTTATTTTTATAAAATCCAACATAATGCCAGTGACACACACTTTTCCAAAAAGGGCAGCAGAGGGTTTCTTCCAAAAGCAGGTTCTAAGTGCTACAAGAACATGTGAGTAGAAAGCATTTGTCATAAATTTTTAATACTTTTTCTTCGTAAGTGCTATGCCTAGTGCTGGACTGAAGTTCTAATAAGCAGATAAGGTGTTCACAATTTAAAACTCATCCTGCAGTGAGTTCCACACAAGCAGACTTACAGGTCCATATGGACCTTGATATATCACTAAGTCTTTAAATACACGTATGGATTGTTCACACTCAGTTTATTACGGGAACGGAGTTTAAGACATAACTTTTTCTGCTGTGTATAACAGTTGCAAATCAGTGACCTAGTGACTACCTAAAAATAATGTCAGTATATCCCCCTTTAACTGAAACATTTCTTTTTTTTTTTTTTTAAAAAAAAGCNATTTCTTTTTTTTTTTTTTTTAAAAAAAAACCTTTTAAACATTAAAAATACAGAAATTGTTGTTTAATCGGCATAGGAAAAAGACAAACAGTTTGAATTTCCAGTTGGCATGCCAAACTTCAATTACCCAGTCTAGCACTAGTAACTCAAATACTTGTTAAACAGTCCATCCTGTAATTGCATAGAAAAATGCAAGATTTTTTATATATATATACACATATATAACACACACAGAGCAGAAACACAGCTAGTTTTTAAACAGTATTCCAG
>WAAD01024728.1:2298-13600 GCA_013389945.1 Fregata magnificens
ACAAAAAACCCCAACTCAGTTCCAAAGTCTATATAACATTGTGAGTCCTGACCAGGAAAACAAATTGTTAGTTCCCTTGTTCGCTTTTCTGAAATGTTCAGCACTATAATATCTGAGGCCTTGACAAGTGTCTGCGTATTTATCTTTACAGTAACCTGATCAGATAAAATGGTAGAAGTGCTTCTATTGTCAGACACTGGAAGATTAATGTCAGAAATATACATTAGTTATTTTGGGTCCTGAATTTAAGTACCACAGTCCTGATTTTTCCATTTTGGTTTTTTTTGGGTTTTGGGGTTTTTTTTGTTTTTTATAGCACCTTTTTGCTGAAATGTCTCATCAGTCTAATTTACAAAAGAAAATGTTCAACATTTCTGCAAATGTAGTAATAAGGGTGGGACCCACCTGGCTAAAGGCAGCCACCTCTATTGTTGACATTACATTTGGGGATGTTGCACTAGGCACTCTGAATGGAAAGATGTTGGTATTCTTAGGGAATAATTCATGTTGTCCTAGAAGTCCAAATGCTTAGCCTAGCAAAACACTACTTAGTTTTGTTCTTGCTCCTTCAGTTAACAAGTTGAATCAGTTCACCAACGGCCCAGATGAGCACCCTAGCCAACACAACAAAAGCAGTAGGAGTGTATGACCAAGAGCAAAAGGGAGGCCGGCATGCAGCTGAGCTGTATGTATGCATATGTACCCTCACCTTTATCCACACTCAACTCTGAGAGGTTGCTGTAACTTCAAGACTACTGTGAGACACTCAGGAGCTTAAGAGTGATTCTAATTGAAACATAAGGAAAAGATATTTAAGGTTTGATTCCTAAAGAAAACCTTAAGTCTTTAGAGTGGTAGATCATATTAAACAGCGTTGTAAACAAAGTACTGTGAAAATTCCTCAGAGCAAGAAGAACTCAGCTTGTTAGGACCAGCATCAAGCTATATACCATAATTTTGCTACATCACCCTTTTTTAGAGCAAAAGTTCCTCCCTTTTCCTAGACAATGTGGAACTTGCAACTCATTTGCCTTCAGGAAGGGATATCACTCTACCTTTTTTCCTCATCAGTTAGAATAAGCTGGAGACATGTCCTCCTCCGTCTCTCATGGATGATTTGTGTGGAACATGAGAGCCATGTGGACAATATTTTGGAGGGGTTGTTTTCTTTTGTTTTTAAAGGAAGGTTTTTAGGACACCCTGGTTATATCATGTTGTGAAGAGACAATGAATACTACTAGATCAATACTATACATTTTCAAATGTCATAGAATGTAGAGGTCAACTTATACAGAGGAGAGATGTCTACTCTTTGCAGTGCTTCTGCAGGAATCAGAAAGTCTTGATAATAGCGGTGTTAAAGAGGACAGCATAGTTCTTTGATTTATTAATGAAGTTATTAACAAAACAACCAATAAAAGTTTAAAATTAACCACAAATTATAACCTTCGTAAACTGACAATTTCTAATGGAAAATATCTTTCTTGAAAATTAGTTGTCAGTGGAAACCTGTAATGGGATACATAGTCTTTCACCAGTACATTGTAAATTTTAATTTAGCCCTGATGAATAGTGTGCAAATACATGATACATGTTTGGTTTTGGCAAAATAAGAAATAAATCCATGGAAGGTGATATCACATAAAAAGAACATAGGTAGATACCTAAGAAATGGATTCAGAAATTAGTTGATTATTAACCTGTACAGAATATACAAATTTAATCCTAAACGGCCAAATTGGTAGTCAGTATGCTACAGAAATAATGCATATTAACAGCACCTAACATTTCTAAAATGTCTTTATTTTGCCTATTCAATAAACAATGCTGGCATTGCTACCTTGGTATTCTAAATATAGTAATAGCAGCTGATGTTCAAGGAAGATGTTCATTTGGAGAGATGAATAAACAGAATTGTTCTGCTGTGTAACTACAGCAGTATGNTCATGAAAGGTTCTCTGGGGTATTTAATGAAATAAAGGGAAGAAAAGTCTGTAGGAGTCAATTAAAAAAAGTCTTCAAGGGCAGCAGTATGAAGTCCTACATTGCAGTAGCAAAAGTGTGTATTGGCAGAGTTAAAAGACCGTATGCTAAAAACAGATTCATCCTTGTAAGGCAAAGTTAAGGACAGAATATGACAAAACATTACAAAGTCAAGCCAAGCATATGCCATTAGCGAATATTTGTCTCACTCCTTTGAACCTGGGGTCTTTTCCAGCATTTGTGTTTGATATGTACTATATAAAACCATTTTTGTTATTCCCATATGTAACATATAGACTCATAATATGTCTATGCAAACTGTGCAGATGTATAAGGAAGAGCTTGTTCTTATTCACAACTTTATTATATGACCCTTATGTTAGGGACTTTTGTTTGTGTGTTTGTTTTGGCTGATGCTTCTTGAGACACATAGCATACCTTCTCAGGTCACTGTCAGTCAAAGTACATTCAGCACTTAACAAGAATATATAAGCAAATTTTTTGACAATTCCTGCAGTAATCTTCTTTATAAGTAAATCAGCAGTACATTTTTGAAGAAATTCATCCTCTAAAAGATAGGAAGGATAATCAAATATTCATCAGTCAAGGAGAGAAGAATTGAAATAACACTTATATTCCTGGATTTCTTTTGCTTATCTGCTGAGAGGTAAATAGTTGCCAGTATTCAGCAGACAGGGAATTCTCAAAAGCAAGATTTAGAAGAGTTAGTTAAACAAATAAATACATATAAAGGGAAAATCTTCAAAATAATTCAAGGAGGTGGGAAGCTTTGTCCAATCTATGAACATAAAAAAGAAGATTCTTAACAATTTCTGTATTCTGGACAGACCATATCTCGGTCAGAAAAATTTGTCACGTGTTGCCAAACAATCATAGAATCATAGAATCATAGAATCATTAAGGTTGGAAAAGACCTCTAAGATCATCAAGTCCAACCATCAACTAACACCACCATGACTCCTAAACTAGGCTCTGGAGTGCCACGTCTATACCTTTTTTGAACGCCTCCAGGGCTGACGACTCCACCACCTCTCTGGGAAGCCTGTTCCAATGCCTAACCACTCTTTCGGTAAAGAAATTCTTCCTGATGTCCAAAAATCTTCATGTCATCTGTCAATTTTCTGTTATTCAGGATATTTCTAGGAAGAAACTCTTGTCACAAGAAAAAAGGTCTATTTAGTAGATGAACTGACAGTATATAGGTCAAGAAAAACATTTTCATATGCTTGGGCTGTGAATGTGAGGAACACCTGCCTTTTCCTTAAAATGGAAGCCCATGACGTTGGCTGAGGCCATCTAGTCTAAATAGCAGTGCTATCTAATAACAGTAATAAGAGTTAAAATCTTACATAAAATGTCTCATACAGCA
This sequence comes from Fregata magnificens, assembly GCA_013389945.1. Classification (NCBI taxonomy): domain Eukaryota; kingdom Metazoa; phylum Chordata; class Aves; order Suliformes; family Fregatidae; genus Fregata; species Fregata magnificens. The sequence goes on from WAAD01024728.1 coordinate 5,672, forward strand.
AGAGAAGATTTTAATAATTATTCTTTAATATCTGGTTATTTCCTGGTGACAAACACAAATCAAACTAACGTGTAAAAGCTTTGCAAACGCTGTCAAAATTTGATACAGACACTATTCATACATCTATACCATGAGCCACAATTAATGGAATTCCTTAAAAGACACAATGGGAGTCTTCTCTGTTTCACTGGGGTTTGGGTATATGAATAAAAGATAATAAAAATGTAGCTGTTTGTAAAGTTCAGCATTTTAAAAAAAAGTGTTGAAAAGCTATTTATAAAACCAATAAATGGGAAGAAGTTTAAGTAACACTTGAATCTTGAATTATGTCATGGACACAAACTATGACTAAAGTTTCATTTTTGCCAAGAGTTGTGAAACACCTAAATGAAGCTGTGTGGCAACCCAAAATATCAAAATCCCTCCACAAAGGAAAATCTCAGATGGATTAATTTTACACCAATTTAAATATTTCATATTGAGAAATGTAAAATATTTTTTCACTTAAATTTTGACTTCAGCGTATTTTTGTATATTGTAAAATACCTTAAACCACATCTTAGTGAAAAATTCAGATTGCTATTAAAATATCAAAATTAAGCATTTTAAATTTTTCTGCCAAAATTCCATAAAATTCAATCCAATCTCAAAATACTTTTGATATATCCTGATGCTATGTTCCATTGAAATTTCTCTAGTTGATAGTGATTTGGATATGGTCTAATTACCTACACACACATTATTTCTGAAAAATTGTGTTAGAGTAAGTTAACTTTTTCTGGCTGCATATTTTACAAAGGTATTAAAACTGAAGACGTGTTTAGTGTATGGTTTTCAAAGATTCATACTTTGCTGAGGAAAAAGGAGGTCTCAGGTAAAATCCAAGTTCTACTGAACAAAACTGATACCGGTGACACTTCAAAATTAGAATTAGCTCCATGTTTTAAATCTTTCAAAAAAAGATAAAAATAGTTATGCCCAGTGGGCTCCTCAGACCTGTAGGAAATGCTTTGCAGTTGGTATGATACCCCATCCAACGTGTGACCACAGACCATGTGATGGGAAGACATTGTTTGCCATAAATTTCCCAGTAAATCAGCATTGCCTCTAAAGAGTGGAAGGTTGCTGGGAGGGAGACCAGAGCCTCACAACTCTTCCAGCCCGACACTGCTGAGGGCTGCCCAGGGAATGCACTGGTTGGGGCACAGGCATCAGCAGTGCTGCTGTGCACACTTTAACTCCTTCCTTGGAGAAGAATCTTCAGTGCATCAATTAAGTCAATTTTTGTATCTATAACAAATATTTCCGGTTTTGTGTATGGACCCATTATGAAATGGGAAGAACCTATTCCACCTCATTAACAAGGAAGAATCTGCTCCATATATAGAAATGCTGCTTTAGAGCTGTCTTTCGTTGCACTTGAAAANTTAGTTTGAGTTTAATCTAATTATTCTTAAATGATTGTTAAATTTTCCTGCTTTTCTTATCTTTCTTTTCTTTTTCTTTCTTAACTAAAGTAAAAAAGCTGAAAGGTAGGGGATTGAGGGTTGTTTGCTTTTTAGGTTTTTTTTTCCTTCATAATAGGTGTATTTACAAGTTGGAGAATTGCTACTTGGGGCTTAGATTAGACTAATTTATTCATTTTAGCTTTCTGTTGTATAAAGCTGAATTAGTTTCTAGAGGATTTTAAACTGCAGGTATCTTATACCCTAAACAGAATCAGATGTAGCCTTATACTATTATTGTCACAGTTAAAAGACTAATGCAGATTTTCAGGTGTTCTCACTTCAGTCATTTTCATCTTTTCAAGAGTATGCACCCTTCTTTCCTTAGGGTGGCTGTTAATGCAGTATAAAGTTTACCTAACTTGAACTCAATTTTATAATAGCTGTGCATGCAAAATTATATTTCAATTATACAGACAAAAAAGCTTCAGGACACAAATAACATGAAGAACAACCTAAAAAAGGCTTATCTGTTACACTGGCAGTTTGTATTAGATGCAAGGAAAGGGTAAAGGTTAGATGACTGTCCACCCTTTGCCTGGCTTTTTTGTCATTTAATAAAGTCCTGCAAGGACTTTGACACCTCCCAAAGGTACAGGACAAATTATTTCTGTTTCCAGCAAGACGCTGGGGGTGGTAGCTCACAGAGCAACTGCATTGTGGTTGCAGCTGGAGCGCCAGTGTAGTGCAAAGTCAGTCACTTTGGTTACTTCTGACCTGAGAATTGGTTAAATTCATTCCCAGATCAGTCTTTTCAAAGAAAGAACTACTTTTTTTTGTCTCTTCAAACGCATAGAGCACATAGAGCAAAAGGTAAACAAACATATGTGCCCAGAGTTTAGCATCTGAACTTTCTTTGGCGCATCATCCAAGAACCCCTCCTTCCAGTTCATTTTAGCAGTGCCAAGGGGAGGCAGCCTGCTTCCTGTTCTGTTGGGTATCTCTGCTACTTCTCTGCTTTTGCTGAGACATCGTGGGCAAGTTCTTGCCATTTGCTTCTTTTTCCTTCTCTAGTGCTCCACAGCCTAGGGAAGGTAAACGTAGCCACCCTCGCTGGAGCCAGGCAGAGGGTATTCCCCTTTCGGGAACACTCCCTGTCCATTGTTTTTGCAAGAGGCCTTATCTTTCTTTTTGTCTTGTTTCCTGTTGGAGTTCCACCTTTGCAGCCTCCTTTGATTTAATTCCAGCAATTCGAGAGGATTAATATGAGCCAGATAGATTTAGGTACATATAATATTTATATATTATATACACAAAATTGCCCCATTTTCCAGTTCTCCGTGATAGAGCTGCTTCTGTACTGAACGTAAATCTCCTTTGTATCCCTCAAGTTCTCATGCTAGAGAGTAAAATCCACTTCATAATTTGATTGTGTGTGAACATAGCACTGAAGTACTACTTTTCTGCTTTTTGTAGTTGGGACCTCTAAGAGCATTGCACAGAGGCCAAGACAGTGGAGGCCAAGTAGATGTACTTTCATAAATAAAGGCAATCCCATGGATAATTTTGAGTAGCTGAATGTACAAAAAACCCACGGTGTCTTTTATAATATGGGAAAATAATTCAATATACTCCTGTTGATCGAAGACAGAATGAGTTCTTATATGAGGTATACACATTTTGTTACTTTGCATTAGTGGAAAATGCGCTGGTATGCAATAAGAAACATACCACAGAATATAAAACTTCATAAAATAGATCATAAATTATATTAGCATCTTTTTGTCCTTACATAGATTTGTAGATCATTTGTAGAACAAATCTAATCAGTCTGAGTTCATACTGTGAATCTGAAAAGTTATTTGACCTTTTCAAATGTGCCAGTGGGTAGATCCTCCTCCTCCCACAGTGATCTTTTGATATATGCAAAAGTATCTCTCCTGGCCCACCTGCTGCTTCAAAGTAAATTCAGTCTGTGGCTTTTTTAGACATTGGTTTTAACTGATTAAGCTGTGCTTATGGTCTGTCTCCACCAAAAAACATTAGAGAAAAGATTAGTGCCCAGGGGTGGGGGAAACTGTTCCTGAGAGACTTTCTACTTTATCTGCTTAATCAGTAATTGGTTGGAGTATGACTGGGTGGAAATAAGCACCCAACTTCCTGCTTCCACGAGGGTGGCAGCCGCAGCTGAGACGAGGAGCATTTGCTTTCCAGGCACAGGAGTGTTTGGCTCCTTCGGAGCAGCATACTTCAATGAAGTTGATTATGTAGCATTTTGTCTCCAGTTTTCCCAAGAATGCATCTTTTTGGCTGTTAGTCTTATGCTGCTTCTGTTGGGATAAAATGAGTTTACCATCTAGCTGTGAGCACCTGACTCTGGAGAAGGTGGCTAGATTCCGGAGTGCTTACATTCACGGATCGCCTTATGCTATTAACAAGCCAATTGATATTAAACAGCAAAGGAGATGGTATGAGACTTTATTATTCTTCAGCAAATTGTTTGCATTGTCTACAGCTTGCTGCCTTTAAATCTTCTGTGCTTGTGTGTAGAGAAAGGGGGAGAAGGGGCATGCTATAAAAAACCATCTCACTGTGTTTGTATTCAATATTGAATCATGGAAGAGAAGTATAGTGAAAAAAGGAAAAAATACAATACCAGGTAACAACAATAAATATAGCACAAAGTTGTATTTCTTTTACACAAAGATATGAACAGCATATTTGTTTGGACAGAACAACACTGTATGTATGTGCAGTTACAAATAATTAGACACTTTTTCAGGGAAGAAATGTTACTTAACTTTTTTAATATGAGTAAGCCAGGGCTATTTCAAGCAAAAAATATACTAGGAGTTTGACTAGTCACAGATTATTTCTTAATCCCATTTGTCAGCTATTAAGCATTACATGCAATATTTTCTATCTTTTTATCTGGAATATATTTGTTTCATATTTTAGCACAATAGCTGAAACAGCCTTTTGCATATTGTTCAGTGTGGCAGAATTTCTTTCTCTTCAATTTCATCAAACTGAGCCATGAAGGGAAATTTCCTTCATGAATGGAATTGAAAGACTTACTGAAACTTCTTGTATAAAAAAATCAATCTCCCTTGATTTTGTTCTAGTGGAAAAAACAGATGCAAAGTTCTATGTGGGATCAGAGAACTGCTGATATCTGGTTAGTGTTTTAGCAGAGGCTCTTTTGAGTAAAAGGTAAGCTAGTGAGATTCTAAAAAAAAAGTTATCTTAAGAAAAATGATCTTTTATTCCAGCTGCCTTCCCAAAAGTAGTTTCAGGTTAAATCCATACTTATAATCTGAAGTCTTTCATGTGCTTATATGGCACATAATACTTTTTATTGAAATGACAAGGTTATATGTAGATTTTAAATAGAAAAAGCCAAACTTTAACATGGAGAAAGAAAAATCTAATGTGAAAACTTCAACGAAAACCTTTCTCCAGTTTCCAAAAAACTGATGCCTTTCCACAATATTTCTGATAATTTAATTGAAAAATAATACTCTGTTAAAAAGTAATGAAACTAATAAGAAAAATTTGAGTACTATTTCAAGAAAACTTCCTATTTTTAACATGTATGGGAACTGCTTTATGGATTTAATTTAAGATGCTTAGAGAGCTCCCTGATTTTTCTACAAAATCTGCTTTCCTCTTGAATATGCTGTTAATTGTTCATAGTTTGAAAAATCAGTGTAATACATAACTTTTCCCAAGTTGATATTTTCCTGTCCTAAGATGGTGTCAGGCTATATTAAAGACTGAATTTTGGTTTTTTTGGTATTAGCAGGGAATTTTACTCTGTTCTGTAAATGATTTGCCGCCATGTAGACTCTAGTCTTTGGTGACTATACATCAATATAACTTCATCAGACCTGGTTGGGTATATTGGGGAGAAAAAAAAAAAAAACAAAAAAAAAAATCAGTGAAATTCAAATGCTGTTGTACAAATTCATAACTTGATTTTTACCACCAGTGATTCATTTGTGTGTGTAAGGCAGAGAAATTTCCTCCTTTATACTGTCTTAACAATGGGGAATGTATTTCAGTCTCTGCTACCTTTGAAGAACATGGAGGCTGATGCTAGCATCTGCTGAATATGATGTGATACATCTGTCGATCTCCATCTCCAAGGCCTTTCTAAGATATCAGACTAATCTGAGGCCACTCTGAGAGTTAGAAAGAAGACTCTCTCTTGTTTAATAACTATTCCAGTTAAGATTTTAACCTCTTTTATAGTTGATGTAACACTTTAGTCTCAGGATTTTCATAAAAGAGGTTGATGCATTGTGTGACTGTGCATTCTTCTCCTTTCTTTTATGCAAGCTCAAGCGCAAATCAGTTAACAATTATTAAAAATAGTATTAGGAATTGAAGCTCTTCCATGTGCCAAGCAATTTCATAGCTCTTCACCTGTTGTTTCACCTTCTTTAGAAAACTCATGCAAGCAACAGTGCAAGATTGTGCTACATAAAGCTGGAACTCCTTGCTGTCTTTTTCAGGGAGAAGAAGGGGTGCTACGCACCACTGAATTTCAAATATACAAAATGATCTTGCAAAAAATAGTAGGTAAAAAATTTCTAAGCAGAATATGATTATTAGTTTTGTGGTGCCAAGTATTATTTAGGAGCTCTTGAGAGAGTAGAACTCATAATTAAAATATTTTAAAGGATTAAGGCTAATGGGAGTATTCATGTAGTGGAAATGAAAGAAATTATTGGAACTTCATAGCCAGAACCTGAATTAGACTATGCAATATTTAAGAGGACTGGGTCACTAAGAAAACTCCTACCTTCTAATACATCAAGTTAGTCTGGTGGAGTGTGGATTTGCAATGAGACTTTTTGTGGCTAATAGAAGAAAACACAGATTTAATTGTCTGGGAGGAGTGTGGATAGAAGGAATTTTGGGGCAATTGTTTGCCATTGAGTAGCTTTCATTTATTTTTGCTTTTGGTAGGTGTATGAGATATGAGACTTTCTCTCAAAGATCACACTATTTGTGTTACTTAATGTGCAAGAAGTCTCTCAGCTGACTTGGTTTTTGTCNAATGTGCAAGAAGTCTCTCAGCTGACTTGGTTTTTGTCATCAGTGCAAAAAGGTTTGTGGAATTAATTGCATCTTTCATAGCCGGATACTCACAAGAGGTGCCAGGTAGATATATCTAGGTTGTGGAGTTAGGACTAAGAATTGTTTTGATAACTGCAGGTCTCTTTTTAGAGAAGAAAACCAATCATTCATATGTGTGCATGTAAACATTCTGTACAGACACACACACACACATATATACATTTTGAAATGTTGTCATGTCATGTTAGCAAAACGGAGACAAGCATTTTTATATTTTAATACTGCTAGTTGAATATTCCACAGTGTTTCTTGAAAGTGAAAACTTTTTACAGAATTGCACAACACCAAATTCTTTGCGGATTTTCAAGCCGATAATTCCATTTTGTCTTTAGGAAGAAATGTGTCAAATTTCTGTTTCAAAGGAGATTTTTGATTTTAGATTTTTATATCATGAGGTTTCCAAAGGCTAACTTAAAAAACTAAAAAGAAGGAAACATTTCAGGGTTTTAATACCAAATACATTTCAATTAACCTGAAATGCAAGCCTTTTAAAATTCTGGGTCACTTGAAATTTCAGTTCTGCACAAGGATTCTGTTCTGGAATAGGATGAAATTTCAAAAGTGCAATACTACTGGTCAAAGCAAGAAGGCTGTTTCTTGCATAGGCCTGCGTCTGAGTAAAAGTAGGGGTTTTTGTCAAATCGCCAAGCTAGTCATCACTTTATAATGGTATCCATGGAAATGTTTCAATTGCAATGACACAGTGGTGGGAGTTAGGACTTGGACTAATGTTCATGTATTAGTTGTATCTTCATGTCCCTAAAAACAGAACGAAACAATCAGTGAGCCCCAATATGTGGTGAACCACGCCGTAAAGCACATTGTATTCCAAGAAGGAATTGATTTGATTGGAGACTAATTGGTGGGAAAATAAGTTATTTGTTCTAATTGAGGTATAAAGAAAAAATAATATAGAGGGAAATTATATCCAACATGGAGGGGGAGACTTTTTTTTTTAATACAGTATATAGTATGCACTGCTTGTGCAGTGCTTAGGTGAATTGGTAGAACTGGAAGTGATAACGTAATGAGCACTTGGCTAGTCTGGTATTGATATAAAACTTGCTTATTAAAACCCATCATTAATGTTTCTTCATCTGTGGCACAAGTTGACCCGTAACAGGGAGCTGACTAGCTATTTAATTTATTTCTGTTCTGTTATCTAGTTGATGCTAGCAGCTTCATTTCACAAGCAGGTCCTGTGTTGTAACATTTTAGTACTCATGCTCTATTCTGTCTGAAATGCTGTCTAAAAACTGCTTTTTGTTTCAGTGTCTTTTTAAGGTATGTTGTTCCATCATACGAAAACTGTATCATATACCTTCAGTTTGCCCTGTAA